>JARYGA010043908.1:0-104732 GCA_030545235.1 Helianthus tuberosus
GTAACACCCCAAAAATGTTTATTTCACTTAGAATAAATGTAGAAGTAAATGGGATAGTATTTAAAATTTGTAAGTAAATGAAATCTAGGGACTAAAGTTGTAAATACCCAAAAAGCTAGGTTACTAAATAACAAAATACAAAAACCCACACACAATTCGTGTGTGTAGGTGTTCTGGTCGAGCAAACAAGGGGTGAACAAGGGGATGAACCCTAGTTCACCAAAATTCACAAGAATTAAGTGAAATCTTGAGAAAATTGAAGGTGTAAACAACGAATCCTAGGTTCCTACATCTGTTCTTCGAATTGGTATGTTAAATTTTATGATTTAGTAAAGTGTAGGAAATGGGTCTTGATCAAATCTGATTGCATGTTATGAAATTTATGAAATTCGGTTAAGATTATGATGTAAGATTAGAATTATGTCCGATTTCTAGCAATTTTATTGTTAATAGCCAAGACCCAAGTTGATGAGAAGTTACTAGGATTAGAATGATCAAGTTTTGGTATGTGTGTGTGTTGTTGAAGAATAACCTTGTTTATGATATGAAATCACTAGAAAATATAATATGGAGTAAAGCTTAATTGATTGTTGTTGAATGATTGAAGTAATTAGCTTAGAAATATATATTAGTTAGATGAGTAAATGTCCCGAAAATGCGAAACCCGCCATGTGTTTGATGAAATGCTTGAATGAACAACTATGTGTAATTTAGAAGATAAAAGAGAGAAATTTCGGGTATTAAACGAATGAATGTATGTGTTGATATAGGCATAAAGGAAGAAGGTTCAAGCTCTAAGAAGTCGGAAGGCCCTCAGGATCGAGGTATGTTTCGTTGCATACAAAACCTTATTCAATACCTTGTTTATATTATGATAAACAACCCTTGTTACATAGATTATAGTGAATAGTAAATGGATAACAAATCCCTTGCGGATTTGGTTATGTTAACGAAGGTTATATTAAGCTATGCAAGACGACCGGTTCAAGTCGAACCGGGTCGGGTAAGAAGATGATACCATCCGTTTAGAATGGATGGTTATGAATGCATTAAAAGAAATGTAAAAGTTCATTCCGTATTACGGATGGAATAAAAGATTATGTTGTGAGTTATTAACCCGATGACACCGGGCCGTAAGTGAAATGCTTGAATCTCATTATGAGAGTATATGCCAACCCACTTAGTTGGGTGACCGAATGCGTAAAAGAAACGAAGGAACATAAATGAATGAGACTTAAATTGATGTTATTGAAGTGAAACAAGCATTATAACTAACTTTTTAAAGTTTGTTGTGAATGTCGGTAAATCCTCATCTTAGGCGACTTGGAGAATTGGAGCGAGCACGTGTTCTTGATATGTCATGCCAATCGCTTCCGCTAGTCGTTTTAATATTTTGTGTCAAATACTTGTCTATTTTGCATAACCTTGTTAGTCGTTACACTTTTCAAAACTTGCTAATTTGGTTTTCGTAGTATGTTGTTGAACAAACCGTAGCGTTGTGTTTAGTATGATTATAATTCTAACAGGGGTATGCTCATCTTATGAACGGGTCATGCCCAAATTTTGTTAAAAAATTTATGAATGTTGTAAAGTACAAGGTCTTTAATTCGACAAAGTTGTTATTTTATTGATATGAATAGGCGGACCTTACAAGTTGGTATCAGAGCCAAGGTTTGAGGGATTCGAGCTCTTAACGTGATGCTTGAACTCAAACCGATGGCTCGTTCGAAAGTGTGCTCGCTCCAAGATCGCCAATGAGGTAATAATTTAAGTTTCCAAAGAATACTAGTATATGTAATGAATTGAGATGTAAAGTTAAGCTAAGAATGTGGAGTAATCATTATGGGTAGCAAAACCACGAATCCCAGGTACCGTACGGCTGGAAAACGGACCCGAAAGAGAGTTAATGCGCTAAAAAACAAAGCTGCAGCGAAATGATAAATGGTTAGCCGTCGCCGACGGGCAGACACCCCGTCGCCGACGCCACACTCCCACCGACGCCTTAACCCCCTATCGACGGGTAAAACTGTCCGACGGTCACTTTAAGAGCCCGTCGCCGACGGGCATACTAGCCGTCGCCGACGGCTTACATAAAAATCAACTTGCTGATTTTTTTGTTTTCACATTTTGTGTTGCCGGGTTGTCCGAAAACTTATTTCATGATTATATGAAGGCCATAAAAGGTTTAATATGTGTATGTAATTACAGTTAGTGATTACAACAAGAATAAATTCGTAAGAATCAAAAGTGATGAACCGAATGACACAATATGGATTAAGTAAATGCTGATTAATGAATAATGATATACTGAAAGTCTGGGATTGTATTAAATGAAAACGTGACATTGTGTAGATGGCTGATGCAAGAAACGTTAATGATGATGATGATACTGCTCGTCAGGAAGCATTGTACAATAAAGTCACAGAAGTGGCAGAAGGGGTTATGCAAGCTAATCTTCCACGGTTAGCTCAAGAAGTAGAAAGTCGGGTGTTGGGAGTTGTGGATGCCATGATGACTAGCAAGATTGAAGAACTGAAAGAACTAATAGAGGGATCTAGAAGCAAAAGCAAAGAACGAAGGTGCACGTATAAAGACTTTATGGCGTGCAATCCCGCAACGTATGATGGTAAAATCGACCCGATAGCATGCCAAAGATGGATTTCAAATATAGAAGCAGTATTTGTTTGAAGTCGTTGTGATGTTGAAGATAAGGTGATGTTCGCTACTGGCCAACTCACGCTTCAGGCGAAGGATTGGTGGGATGCACACAGTAAAGAAATAGGGGAGGATAGACTACAAGTGATGACTTGGCAAGAATTCAAGGAACCCTTTATGAGATACCATTGCCCTCAGTCGGCTATTGATAAGATCCAGGAGGATTTCTTGCGCCTCCGACAGAAAAACGAGTCGATAAATGAAATATCAAATACTTTCATGGATAAGATGAAATTCTGTGGGGATTTTGTGAAGACTGAAAGGATGAAGATCAATCGCTTTTACGGGGTGTTAAAGGCAGAATTTAGGGAGTTCATTACTCCTTCGAAATGTGAGACCCTTGATGAGCTCATCAATCTGGCACGGGATAGAGAAATCGAAATTAAGAGGCAAGAAGAACGTGGGGAAAAGAGATCAAGCGAGAAAGGTGCAAGTTCGAGTCCATCCAAAAAGGGGAGGTATCAAGAGCAAGGAAGGAAAGATAAGTCGAAGGGTGGTATCACTCCTTGTAAGACTTGTGGAAAGCTTCATACTGGGGAGTGTCTGTTAGGCAAGAAGGGGTGCTACAAGTGTGGTAAGGAGGGACATTCGTCTTATCAATGTCCAAATAACCCGAAGACTTGTTTCAACTGTTTTGAAAAGGGGCATGTGAAATCGGAGTGTCCAAAACTCCAACAAGGATCAAAGAAGGAGGGAAAGAACGAAGAAAGCTCTAAAGCGAAAGGGAGGATGTTTCAAATCACCTCCGAAGAAGCTAAGTCTCATCCGAATGTGGTTTCAGGTATCTTTCTATTAAACTCCATACCGGTTTATGTTTTGTTTGATACCGGGGCCACTATGTCGTTTATTTCAAATGAAATCATACAACATCCTTCATTTAAGATTGAACGAATGCCGATGCCTTTAGAAGTAGAAATAGCTGATAATAAGATTTATATGTTACACGAGATTTGTAAAAATTGCAAGTTTACTATAGAAGATGAAGAATTCGATATTGACCTCATACCTATGGTTATGGGGGAATTCAAAATGATAGTGGGTATGGATTGAATGACCCGACACCAAGCGGGAATTAATTGTGAAACTAAAACAATACATGTCCGGTCCCCAAGTGGAAAACAAATAACTATACAAGGTGAAAGAAGGATGGAAGCGAAACTTTGTACCCTCGTTCAAGCCGCCAAGTATACACTTAACGGGGGTAGGGCATACCTAGCTTACGTGATAGATGTTCGACAAGGTTTTCCGAAGCTTGAAGACGTGGAGATAGTGAATGAATTCCCGGATGTATTTCCGGAGGAATTGCCGGGACTTCCCCCCGAAAGAGAAATAGAGTTTTGCATTGAATTGAATCCGGTTGCGAAGCCGGTTGCGAAGGCTCCTTATAGATTGGTTCCCACCGAGATGCGGGAGCTAATGACACAATTACAAGACTTGTTAGACAAGGGCTTTATACGTCCGAGTGTGTCACCTTGGGGAGCGCCTGTCTTATTTGTTAAGAAAAAAGACGGGTCAATGCGCATCAGAGAATTAAACAAGCTAACCATCAAGAACCGCTACCCTTTACCCAGAATTGACGATCTTTTTGATCAATTGCAAGGGGCGAGTTGGTTCTCCAAGATAGATCTGCGTTCGGGGTACCATCAAGTTAGAGAACGGGAAGAAGATATTCCGAAAACCGCGTTCAGAACCCGTTATGGGCATTATGAATTTTTAGTCATGTCTTTCGGATTGACGAATGCGCCGGCTGCGTTTATGGATCTTATGAACCGGGTGTGTCGACCCATGTTAGATAAATCTGTGATCGTGTTCATAGATGATATTCTAGTCTACTCTCGAAGCAAGGCCGAACATGCAAGACATTTGCGTGAAGTACTCGAAGTTCTCCGTAAGGAGAAACTCTATGCAAAATTCTCAAAATGCGCCTTTTGGCTCAGAGAGGTGCAATTTCTGGGTCATGTGATCAATTCGGAGGGTGTCTTAGTAGATCCGTCAAAGATTGATGCTGTAATGAAATGGGTTCCTCCGAAGAACCCGACCGAAATAAGAAGTTTTCTAGGCCTCGCGGGATATTACAGAAGGTTCATACAGGATTTTTCGAAAATAGCCTTACCCTTAACAAAACTGACGAGGAAGAAAGAGAAATTTGTGTGGGGTAAAGAACAGGAAGAAGCTTTTCGAGTATTAAAAGAGAAATTATCATGCCCCCCGGTCTTGACATTACCAGATGGGAGTGAAGACCTGGTGGTCTATTCAGACGCGTCACACCAGGGTTTAGGTTGCGTATTGATGCAAAGGGGAAGGGTTATCGCTTATGCTTCACGACAATTGAAACTGCATGAGGTAAACTACCCAACACACGATTTAGAATTGGCAGCGGTAGTATTTGCCTTAAAAATTTGGAGGCATTATCTATATGGCGTAAAACGCATAATTTATTCGGATCACAAAAGCCTTAAATATTTCTTTGAGCAGAAAGACTTGAATATGAGGCAACGGAGGTGGTTAGAACTTATCAAAGATTACGATTGTGATATCCTTTATCACCCGGGAAAAGCGAATGTCGTAGCCGACGCGTTAAGCCGAAAGGAATATCCGTCTTCCATTCGAGTAAAATCCATGAAGATGATAGTTACGCCACGATTACTCGAGACGATACGTGATTCCCAAATAAAATCGCTCGCAGCAGAAGATGTAAAGAAAGAAAGATTGAAAGGTGTAACCGATAAGCTAGAAGAAAATTCGATCGGACTCAAAACGAGATTCGGCCGAATTTGGATACCTCGTTTCTGCGAAGTCAAGATTGCGTTACTTGAAGAAGCTCATAAGTCACGATATTCGGTTCACCCCGGGGCTACAAAGATGTATCAGGATTTGAAGACCAATTATTGGTGGCCGGGCATGAAACGTGATATCTTTAAGTATGTCGTGAAATGCTTAACATGTTCCCAAGTGAAAGCAGAGCATCAAAAACCATACGGGGAGTTGCAACCTTTAGAGATCCCGGTATGAAAGTGGGAGGAACTAACAATGGATTTGGTAACCAAGCTCCCTAGAACGAAAAAGGGGCACGATACAATATGGGTAATCGTAGATCGGCTTACGAAAAGCGCTCATTTTCTACCTATCAAAGAGGCTTACTCCTCCGAGATAATGGCAGAAATATATATGAATGAGATCATATCTCGACACGGGGTGCCTGTGTCAATCGTCTCGGACAGGGACACCAGATTTACCTCCCATTACTGGCAAACGTTTCACGAGAGTGTGGGCACGAGGTTACACATAAGCACCGCCTACCACCCTCAGACTGACGGCCAGTCAGAAAGAACCATTCAAACACTTATCGATATGCTGAGAGCGTGTGCATTAGACTTTGGGGGAAGCTGGGCTGACCATCTACCCCTAGTGGAATTCTCTTATAATAACAGTTACCATAGTGGCATTAAAATGGCTCCTTATGAACTCCTGTACGGAAGAAAATGTAGAAATCCCGTATGTTGGGGTGAAGTGGGGCAAAGAGAGCTTGCGCCAAGTGATCTAATAGCACTAACAAATGAAAAGATAAAATTGGTAAGAGCTCGACTGAAAGCGGCCCAGGATCGGCAAAAAGCTTACGCAAACAAGAAAAGGCGACCTATTGAATTTCAAGTCGGAGATTTCGTTCTGTTGAAAGTATCCCCATGGAAGTGTATAATCCGTTTTCGCAAGCGGGGCAAATTAGGTCCTCGATATATTGGACCGTTCAAAATCTTGTCTCGAATTGGAAGGGTTGCATATCGATTAGAATTACCGCCTACTCTAGACGGGATTCATAATACCTTCCACGTGTCACAGTTGAGGAAGTGTCTTGCGGACGAAACGGCATTAGTACCTCTCGATGACATTGAGTTAAAAGAAGGGTTGAATTATGTCGAAAGACCGATAGCCATTAAAGACGTTAAGGTGAAGAATCTCCGCAACAAAGCTGTTAGACAAGTGTTGGTTCAATGGCAACACCGAAAGGGGTCGGAACTCACATGGGAAGCGGAAGATGAAATGAGGAAGCACTATCCTTTTCTCTTTGGTATGACATTAATTGATTTGTTATGTGTTTAGGTTTCGGGGACGAAACCTCTTTTAAGGGGGGTGGACTTGTAACACCCCAAAAATGTTTATTTCACTTAGAATAAATGTAGAAGTAAATGGGATAGTATTTAAAATTTATAAGTAAATGAAATCTAGGGACTAAAGTTGTAAATACCCAAAAAGCTAGGTTACTAAATAACAAAAGACAAAAACCCACACACAATTCGTGTGTGTGGGTGTTCTGGTCGAGCAAACAAGGGGTGAACAAGGGGATGAACCCTAGTTCACCAAAATTCACAAGAATTAAGTGAAATCTTGAGAAAATTGAAGGTGTAAACAACGAATCCTAGGTTCCTACATCTGTTCTTCGAATTGGTAAGTTAAATTTTATGATTTAGTAAAGTGTAGGAAATGGGTCTTGATCAAATCTGATTGCATGTTATGAAATTTATGAAATTCGGTTAAGATTATGATGTAAGATTAGAATTATGTCCGATTTCTAGCAATTTTATTGTTAATAGCCAAGACCCAAGTTGATGAGAAGTTACTAGGATTAGAATGATCAAGTTTTGGTATGTGTGTGTGTGTTGTTGAAGAATAACCTTGTTTATGATATGAAATCACTAGAAAATATAATATGGAGTAAAGCTTAATTGATTGTTGTTGAATGATTGAAGTAATTAGCTTAGAAATATATATTAGTTAGATGAGTAAATGTCCCGAAAATGCGAAACCCGCCATGTGTTTGATGAAATGCTTGAATGAACAACTATGTGTAATTTAGAAGATAAAAGAGAGAAATTTCGGGTATTAAACGAATGAATGTATGTGTTGATATAGGCATAAAGGAAGAAGGTTCAAGCTCTAAGAAGTCGGAAGGCCCTCAGGATCGAGGTATGTTTCGTTGCATACAAAACCTTATTCAATACCTTGTTTATATTATGATAAACAACCCTTGTTACATAGATTATAGTGAATAGTAAATGGATAACAAATCCCTTGCGGATTTGGTTATGTTAACGAAGGTTATATTAAGCTATGCAGGACGACCGGTTCAAGTCGAACCGGGTCGGGTAAGAAGATGATACCATCCGTTTAGAATGGATGGTTATGAATGCATTAAAAGAAATGTAAAAGTTCATTCCGTATTACGGATGGAATAAAAGATTATGTTGTGAGTTATTAACCCGATGACACCGGGCCGTAAGTGAAATGCTTGAATCTCATTATGAGAGTATATGCCAACCCACTTAGTTGGGTGACCGAATGCGTAAAAGAAACGAAGGAACATAAATGAATGAGACTTAAATTGATGTTATTGAAGTGAAACAAGCATTATAACTAACTTTTTAAAGTTTGTTGTGAATGTAGGTAAATCCTCATCTTAGGCGACTTGGAGAATTGGAGCGAGCACGTGTTCTTGATATGTCATGCCAATCGCTTCCGCTAGTCGTTTTAATATTTTGTGTCAAATACTTGTCTATTTTGCATAACCTTGTTAGTCGTTACACTTTTCAAAACTTGTTAATTTGGTTTTCGTAGTATGTTGTTGAACAAACCGTAGCGTTGTATTTAGTATGAATATAATTCTAACAGGGGTATGCTCGTCTTATGAATGGGTCATGCCCAAATTTTGTTAAAAAATTTATGAATGTTGTAAAGTACAAGGTCTTTAATTCGATAAAGTTGTTATTTTATTGATATGAATAAGCGGACCTTACAAAACTGCAACTGGAGTGGAAGACCTGGTGCAATTTTAAGGTGGCATGGAGACAAATATTGTTTCACTGTTTTGTGTTTGGCTGTATTGTTTTGACTTAGCTCTGCATGTACCTTTCCTTTTTTTTTCCTTTACTGTACTGTACCACTTGAGCAACTTGCTTGAGTATTGTTTCTAATAAATCACCCTCTTTCAAAAAAAAAAAAAAAAAAAAAGCATATCAGTTACGTATTAATTACCTTTTTTTATTAATGTATTAGTTACGTATTAATTACTTGTTTTGATTAATGTATTACGACCCTTATAATGATTCTAACTAGCCAATGATAACCAAAACATTTTCACCAATAAATAGTTACGTTTTTTAGAAGAATTTATTATTAAAGTATATAATAAACATGCAAAATCTCATTCATCTTACAAAAAATACTTTTCTACAATAAGTTAAACAAGTCCTTCAATGAGAAATGATAACAAGTCACTAAATAAAATAAAGAAACAAAAGCCGAGGTAATAGAAAAGTATCTTTTTATTAAGTTTAAAAAATAATATGTTTAATAATGTTTCAAGTAGCCTTCAAATTTTCAAGAAATAATATAACTTTGTATTAGATATCAAATGGGCCACAAACTTGACTTAAAAAAAGCCCATGTAATAAAAGATAGTAAAACAGGGCGTGATCTTTGCTTATCTTCTTCATCTAACCCTAAATACAGCAGCCACCGGAGACTGTATGCAGCCGCGACTCCCTGCCGACTACGATCACCATATCTTCTTGTTTCTGTTATTATTCAGCTAGGGTGATAATTAAAGGGTCAATGTATAAAAAAAACGACACCGTTAGATAATGGTTCTGAATCAAATTTGAACAGTCGGAGGGTCGCCGGAGGGTCAACGGACCTTCCTGACCCGCTGTAGTTCCACCACCGATTCTAACTAGCGGTGATTTTTTATACCTTCTTTCTAGCAAAAACATGCAAGAAGCAAGATAGTCGTCCTTGCTAGAATAAGATTCAACTATGGTACCTTTCATCTTGGAATTAAAACCTAATAATTGTTTTTTTGAACACCAACTTAGCCACTATGAGGGTGTATTCATTGTTGACATTGTTGTTGTTGGAACAAGCTTTAGCTATGGTACATTTAATACAATATTTGAGCAAATAATTATGATAAAGAAGAATTCCTTAACTCGCCCATGCCATGTGTAATTATCAACATCTTACTAAAATAGTTATAAGCAAGTTAGTTTTTTTTATAGTTTTGTATGATATTTGTTCATTTTTATTTAACTTAGAGTCAATGACGGACCCATGATTGGGGCAATCGGATATTTTTGCCTAAATATTACTCAATCTTTTTACAGAGGAGCCGGCTTTCCACGCGTATATGTAAGTCCGCCACTGCTTACAATGGTATATACCATATGGTGCCAAACATGGTCTTACGGCTACTTATTTAAGTAAATTGTTAGATTTAGTAGGTGTCTAAGCTTGTCATTAGAGTAAAAAAATAATTCGTACAACATAATGAACCATCTCCTTGAGTTTTGCAAAACTTATTGAAGTCATTTTCAATAAAACATGTGGACATTATAGTTAAATGTGTATTCAGAACAACTTATTTGAGATCATGTTTCTTTTAAGTTATTGCAATTAACTAAATAACATATTCAAGTTCAATAGGAGAACATACATTTCTACTGTGGGAGATATCACATTCATTATTGTTTGTTACAAAAAGTGTAATTAAAAATACTTAAATAATATTTTAAACGGGTTTATAGTTTGATAGAGGTTGTAGGATCGTTTGCAGACCCGAACGAGTCGTTCAGAAGAGTTTATCTCGGTTTCAGAGGCGGAAACTAAAAAACCGAGGTCAATTCAGCGAGATTTCACTTTAAACTGTTGTTGTATTGATAACGAATGCGATTACAGACCTAACAACACTTCGGCAGCACTTCGTGGCTCACCGGAAGAATCTCTAGAAAAGTTGGAACTATTACAACTGAACCTCAACTAGCCTATATATAAGAAACATGATTTCGCTTGAAGCTTCAAGCGAAATCCCTTGCATTTTCTTTCAAGCGAAACTTTCAATATGAACTTTTTGTCTTGAAGCGAACCTCATGCAAACATAATCTGATTTCATCTTTAAGCATTTCACTTTTGTCCTTTTGTGATGTGATGTCATCAATGATGTCATCTAGATGATGTCATCATGACATCATGTCTTGATTAGCTCCGCACCGAACCGAGACTCGATACAAGACGAAGACGACATATGTGTGCACCAACAGACTCCCCCTCAGATGTTGACGAGTCTTAAGTGTCGAGTCTTCACAATCTTCAGTCTTTATCAGTCTTTGATCTTTCTCTGAAGTATTTGTCATTGCAAGAATCCTCATTCTCTATCTTTAACATCAACAAACTCCTCTCTCTCAAATGTTTACAAGTCTTGATGTCTTCAGACTCCCCCTCTCAATCTGCTGGGATCGTAGTCTGGAATTCACTTTCCACATGTTCTTAGATCGTAACCTGGCACTTCATCACTCTCAGGTTTCAGAACCTGGCTAACCTGCATAAACTCTACCCAAAAATAAATTTTCTGATAACAATTTGTGGATAAGATTTTCAAGTCTAATTTACCATTTGCAGGAATAACATTTATATTTCAAAACATTTTTCAAACACTTTCACCCAAACCATTTGTTCATCATGTTTAGCACTTGGAATTTTGAAAATCAGCTCTTCAACACCAGTTGTCGAAAATCTTTTTAAATTTTTCAAACTTTATGCTAAAACACACTAAAATCTTTTTGGATTTTTGACTGAAATAGAAATGCAGAAAATGAAATATTTACAAACAATATTTTTGTGAGTTCGTGCAAGAGGATCATATCAGTTTTTGAGACAAATCACCAACACCATTAAGCTTCATTTCATTTTAAGTTCTAAACGATTCACTTAGATTGTCAGTATGTTTGTCCACTTAAATTTTTACACAAAGTTCAATTGATCCGAGATATGAGATTAATGTTTTAAGCTCTTGAACTTATTCGTGTGTCCCACTACTTGAATATACTCCCGTATCCAGATCCCAATATTCAGTCTTACAGGTGAGTATACCACAGATGATATCTGTCAGGGGAATAAATTATAGTACGAGGGCCGTGAGAGCTCAGGTCGATCTTTCGATACGCAGAGAGATGACGGCTTCGACTTTTGGTGTGTCCCCTTTAGAGGATCTTTTGCATTACAACAGCAGCGACTATCAATTTTATTGTTTCATCAACTTGCTGAGGGCGATGCTATGTTTCAAGCATTTGCAGAAAGCATTATCCGGGGACTAGGTCAGAAATTTCTTTCAGCAGAAGTCCCGGGATAATACCCCAGATATCACTGAGCATAAAGACCTAGTATCTCAGAATAAGGGACCTTTCAAACAAGATTTCAGGGGTTACCTATATATCCAAGTTTGTGTTAACCCACAGAACAAGCAAGTTTGAAATTTAGGTTTATATCTCGTCACAATCTACTGAATGTGCAAAAACCTACTGGCACATCATCAGTGAGATTGTTTATCACATATTAACTTTCCATTTCTTTAGCGTGTTGTGATCGTCCACTGATGTACTATCATTTCCTCTTTTATGCAACAAAAACTCATTTTTCATTTTATCATGTTTTTGACTTTTTCAAATTTTCAAATGTTTTTGGATTTTCTAAAATTTCTTACTCCCCCTAAAATGCAAACACATTTTAGGAAATTTGAACACAAACTGTACATAAACATGACAACTGATATCGAATCACTTCAATTCGCCATCCACTTGGCATAAACAATCAGAACTCCCCCTCACAACAAACTATTTTCCCATTATGATCTCAAAACACTTAAGTTTGTTTTAATCAAATGGTTTTTCCGGAAAATAAGTTTGATTTTACCACTTGTAAAGTTAGGGGTTTGGTTCATCACATTGTCTATCAAACATTTGTAGAAAATCAGATACAACTTAATGTCCCTGATTTACCACTTGTAACCATCACAAACATACAACTCAAACCTGTTTTTCAACCAATTTACCATCTTTTGATTGAATTCTCAAGGTGCCGATTCCTACTCCTCGCTTACATACCTGGGAGTTCCGGCAAGTCCTGCAAAACTTCTCAAAAATTTTCAATTTTCAAACAAACAACATAAGAATGATGCCGATTCATGATCCACGATTACCAACTTGGGATCTCCGGCAAGTCAGGTTTTTACTTTTTGAAAAATATATCCACCCAAGCCTGACCTTCCTTGGGTGTTACAACCTCTTCATCTTTTCTTTCAACTAACCTGTGACCTCCTCTTTTGGCAGCGTAAAATTCTTTAACACCTTTGACCTTACCATTGATCATTTTGCCAAAAATGTGTTTCACAGTTCCGTTGAAAGCTTTATCAACATCAAATTTCTTCTTGTCAGAATAAAATTGATTTGAAATTTCAACTTTCCCAACTCTCTTTTTAAAATTTTCAGCACTCAAAGGTGGAAAATTCACATCATCCACTTTTGAAACTGATTTTTCAACCTTTTCTTTAACAACTTTTGGCTCCTCT
Organism: Helianthus tuberosus; assembly: GCA_030545235.1. Taxonomy (NCBI): domain Eukaryota; kingdom Viridiplantae; phylum Streptophyta; class Magnoliopsida; order Asterales; family Asteraceae; genus Helianthus; species Helianthus tuberosus. The sequence continues at coordinate 13,106 of JARYGA010043908.1, forward strand.
GATTTTGTGGAATCAGATTCATCACCAGAACTGTTTCCTGAACCCTTAACAACCCATTTTTGATTTATCAAATTTTCTTTTCATTTAACCACATTCTTTGAACATTCACCAATCTCAAAGGTCGAATTTTCAAAGCCAGTAAATTTTTTGGTTGTTAGTTCAGTTTTTTCGATCACTTTCTCTTTTAGTTTACCAGAAATTTCCTGTTTTGGTTTGAATGTCTTCGGACAGTCCCTAGCAACATGACCAACAGTTTTACACTGAAAACAGGTTCTGGTTTCTATCTTCTTTGGCACAGCATTTTTCTTCAACTCTTCTTGCTTCTTGGCAAGGAATTCCTGATTTGTCTGCTTTCTGAATGCTTGCTCTTTCTCATCATTTAAAAAATTTCCTGAAACAAACACAGTTTTTGGTTTAGAAAATTTTTCATTTTTATAATTTCTCGGTGGTACAAAACCTAATCCTTTCTTTTTGAAATTACAATTATGGTTTGGTTTCTTTTGGGAACTATAACCATAATTGTAACCCATTTTCTTGTTAAATCTTTGTTGATCTCTTGAGGTGTATTTTTTAGATTTATTAGTAAGATTTAAATCTTTTAATTCAAAAATATTGATTTCTGTTAGTTTGAAAACCTTTTTGATCATCTCAGTTTTTACACCTCTTAATGGAAAATCTTCATCAGAATATAATTTGTCAGAATCTTTCAAAGTATATGCCACTTTAAATGATTCATCACTCAAATTAGATTTTGATATCAAAAACTTTTTATCATAAACCCGTTTGTCCTTTGTGACTGTTGAATTTGATGTATCGGACTCAGACTTTGACTTGGATTTGGACTCTGGTTTTGACTCCTCTATGTCATCTTTGTCTAACACCTGATCGACCACACTTTTTATCAATTTTGACTCATGATCAGTATCGGACGACGTGTACGTGACATCAATATTTTCTGGCAAGTTATCTGACGGCCCAGACTCCCATTGTAAGTTCATTGCCTTTTCGACTCTTTCGGAATTTGGATTTCGAGGTAAAAATCCATTTTCGACCGGGGGCGGACATCTAGTGTAGTCCACACTTGGTTTCTTACCAGAACTTGTCACTTTATCTTTTGTCACGGATTTCTTTTCTTCGAACATCTTCACATCTTCAAACGTCTTCAATTCTTCCACAACCGGATAAATCCTGTCAACAACAAAAGAAGAACATGAGTAACTGTTTAATAACTTTTTAACTTTCTCAGTCTCTATCTTTTGTGTTGCCAACTCAAGCTCTAGATCTGCACATTTCTTAATGTTATAGTTTGCCGTATCAAGCTGTCTCAGATAAGTTATCTTCAAAGTATTCATAACTTCAGCTTGTTCACCGTTTGAATCAGTATACTTGTTGATTTCTCTGTTCATTGTATCATATGATTCTTTCAATCTGTTTATGTTATGCAGCAATTCATTGTTTTGCTTGATTAAAGAATCACAATTCATGCACTTTTCAGGATCTTTGATAGGTTCTGCATCAACTTTGATCTCAAATTCAGGAACTTCTTTGACTGTTCTGTTTGATTGTAAAAATTCAGCTCTTCTCTTTTTCTCAGCTTTAGCTTCAGCTTTTAATCTTTTTTCTTCTTCTTCCTCTTCTTTGTTCTTTCTTCGTCTTTCTTCAGCTGCTTCCATGACTTTTCTGCACCTTTCTGCACATTTCAAATCATAAGCATTTGCAAAGAAAGCTTTAGCATTTGAAGTGTCTTTGGACATCTCTTTGGCCATAAATTCTTGATCTGAGCAAAAATTGTCCCAACTGAAACCTTCAGCTAATTTTTCATTGTCTTGATCTGCCAAACACAATTTGCTATTTGTTGGAACATATTTATCCCAACTGAATCCACCATCATTTCCCAGACAAGCTTTCTTTGAATCTTTAATCTGCATCATACCATGTGCAGTTTGTGCCTGATGCAGTGCTGGTGGTGTGATTTGATGATAAATCGCCTTTTTGTGATAATCGTTGTTTCCAAAAGGATTCTGAGCTCCAGTAGCTTCACGATTTTTGCACTCTCTCTTGAAATGCCCCTTTTCCCTGCAACGAAAACATGTAACTTTGGACTTATCAAAGCCTAAGTTTGAAACACTTGCATCAAGAAAATCATTTCTCCCTGTGATTTGTTTAAACTTCTCAGCTCTTCTCATTACACTGGCCATGCACCATTTAATATCCATTAATTCCATTTCCTCAGCATCGATTTGATCGTAATCCTCTTTCGTGAGCATTGGATTACCGATCTTTCCGGCCACAAAACTACTATATGATTCCAACACCATTCCCAATAAAGACATTTGATTTTTAGCAACCTCTTCAGTATAATCTTGATCATTTTCAAGACTTAGAACAATATTGCACTGAAGTTTTCTTCCGTTCTTTGTTGCTGAAATGTTTTGATCGAATGATGAAAATCTAGTGCTGCTTGATCCCTGGGATGATTTCTTTTCAGAAGAATCATTCACACTGTAAGCAGTTTCAATTTTTGGAGAAAAATTTGATTTTTCGTTGACACCACCTTTGTAATACAAACTGATATCTTGTTCTCCATCATAATTCTTCATCCTAGCAATCTTCCTCTGCTCCATCTCCTGAGCTTCCAGATGCTTGATAAAATCTCCCAGTGTCATGTCCTTATAATCTGTTTTGTTTGACCGCAGCATCATATGTTCCCCATGTTTCATATGGTAGCGCATCTGCAAGTTTTTCAACCAATTCATCAGTATCTTTCTTAACACCAAGTTTCGTCATATTTCTCACCAAGTTACAATATCTATCAATTAATTGCTTGACACTCTCATTTTTCAATCCCCGAAATAAGTCAAATTCCTTTTTCATGAGAGACATCTTATTCCTGAGCATATCGTCACTTCCAGTAAACTTTGCTTCCAACTCTTTCCATATCGAATATGAAGTTCCATCATGTTGAAGCAGTATCAAAATATCTTCTTTTATTGCTTGCTGAAGCAGACTCACCATCAATTTCTCATCTCGATATTTCTTTTTATCTACAGTACTCATTTCTCTAAGTGTCAACGGAGTACCATTCACAACATTGTCCTTTGTGGGTTTAACATACGGCTCTTCAGTGTGTTCCCACGCATCCAAGTGATACGCCTCAACCCAATTTCCAAACCTTTCGGACCATCCATTGTAATCATCAATATCCATGAGTTTTGGTGGTTTCTGAGACGTCCCGGTTTCATTTTCATGCAAAGCACTCTGAGTAACTGTAACTGGACTAGCAAAAGCATTGTAAAACTCGTTCTCCATGTTTCGAATTTTCAAATGAGCTGTATCACCTTGTAAAATACCTGTCGATTACCTAACAAATAAACAAACAAACAAACCACAATCAGTTTAACCGTTTATCAATTAACTGAATAAAACTGGTACTCGAACTTGTGAATTTTCTGTGCGGACTGAACGTTGACCAAATGTACGGACTGATTGACCCGGATCGAATTCGATTGATCTGACCCTTGAAACTTTTGAACTCCAAACCGTACGAACTGAACAATTATCACGCAACTTGATCACACTAAACAAACTGACTGTTCAAACAATCTTGATCAATCCGTGTAAACCGACTAACCTTCAAACCTTGTGACCTGACTACTCAAGTGTCTTGAACACATACAATTATACCGACAACATTCACTATAGATGGACTTTATACAAACAAAAACTAACACATTAGATGGGCTTATCCAAACACAATATAACACATGAGATGGGCTAGTTTTTCAACAAGTGAACTGATAACTTGGACAGATGATCACAAATGCGACAACTCTTTAAAAAAACATTATCCGGTCAGTTTGTATTAAATCGAAGACACATGAGCTGCTAACAACTTTTAAAACAACACTCAATGAATTATCATTGGACCTAACATACCACTAATTTGACAACAATATAATATTCATATTCAAACTATCACATTCAAAGACTGACAACTTACACATATATCGAATATGAATTATATGCAATTTGATTTAATCAAGAACCGACAGAATGTGACCTAATACTTATCAACTCACATGCTACACATAAATCGACGTGTTCACAAGTACACAAAGCTCACATGTAATCTGTCATCAATCAACGTAAAATATTAGACAACAAGCACAGGTATACACATGTATACATTTAATGAACCGAATCTGAAAGAAATCAATGCACTATATAAACCGTATATTCACAATCAGATAAGCTGACTTAAGCAGACAATTGGTTTTTAATGAACAGCAGGTTTCGATGAACAGCACAATTCAGTTAAGACATCAGAATATTTCAAGTGAATTGCAGGTTTCAATCAGATATCAACGTATTTTTAAGCGAAATGCAATCAGATCAATTTCGCTTCAACTATTCAATTTTAATCAGAATATTTCAAGCGACACCTTCAATTTCGCTTCAGCTTTTCAATTTTAATCAGAATATTTCAAGCGACACCTTCAATTTCGCTTCAGCTTTTCAATTTTAATCAGAATATTTCAAGCGACACCTTCAATTTCGCTTCAAACTCAAATGAAATTATCAAATAAACTCAAGCGAACCAGCATGACATCATCATTTTCGGTCTGTTTTTGATCTGAATGAATGTGTAAATGATTGAATTAGAATCTGAAACTTTCAAGGGTTTGTTAAAATGTATTTTCGCACAATATGTGAAAGTTTGAACCGAGTTGAACCGTAAAAAGTTGATTAATTTTGAAAGAAGGTGTAGAAAATCAGAAAACGTGGCTGAATTGGTATGAACTCTTCCTCCTGAGCTCTGATACCAATTGTAGGATCGTTTGCAGACCCGAACGAGTCGTTCAGAAGAGTTTATCTCGGTTTCAGAGGCGGAAACTAAAAAACGAGGTCAATTCCGCGAGATTTCACTTTAAACTGTTGTTGTATTGATAACGAATGCGATTACAGACCTAACAACACTTCGGCAGCACTTCGTGGCTCACCGGAAGAATCTCTAGAAAAGTTGGAACTATTACAACTGAACCTCAACTAGCCTATATATAAGAAACATGATTTCGCTTGAAGCTTCAAGCGAAATCCCTTGCATTTTCTTTCAAGCGAAACTTTCAATATGAACTTTTTGTCTTGAAGCGAACCTCATGCAAACATAATCTGATTTCATCTTTAAGCATTTCACTTTTGTCCTTTTGTGATGTGATGTCATCAATGATGTCATCTAGATGATGTCATCATGACATCATGTCTTGATTAGCTCCGCACCGAACCGAGACTCGATACAAGACGAAGACGACAGATGTGTGCACCAACAGAGGTGGGAAATTTCAATTTTGTACTCGTAAGCTTAAAGTAATTTGGAATCGTCGTATCCATCTCTTTTTTAACATTTGCCATCTAGTTATTTTTCAAAAACTCACAAACTAGGGTACTTTTAATTATTCGAATCATACTCAGAAAATCTGTTAGAACCAAATTTTAATAAAGATTTCAATTTTGGACTTTAAATATTCGAATCGGTTCCTTAGGTGAATCAAATTTGAATCTATGAATTCCGAATCGAACCAACCCTATTATTTGAATTATATAAAAAAAATTGTATATAAAAACTACATGTATTTTTATTTATTCTTATATATATTTTACTAGCTTAGAAACCCGTGTTTCACACGGGATACATAAATTTAATTTTATATAATAAGCAATATCTTTAAAACACCTTGTATATTGCATGAGTTAAAAAAAAAAAATAATGTAATCAATTAACACATACGGTCGTCAAGATATGTATTTAAATGACAAATTTGATGTACTTTTTACTTATTAGAATTTTAATTTGTTTTATTTATTTATTATTAGGTTAGAAACATGTGTATTACACGTGGTAAAACCAATAAAATATTAAATGATTATTAATAATCAAAAAATATAAAAGAAATAAACCTAATTTAATGCTAAATACAATTAAATAAGTTAATAAATTAAGAAATAAATACAATAACTAAATTGGAGTAATTGCAACTATGTGAGAATTAGTAATTTGTTTTTTACTACTCAGTAGTCAAAACACTTGTTGATTCACTTGATTGCAAGGATATGCTCTTTAAAAAGATTTGAATATAAGTAAAATAAACTATTTTGCGATATGCTCTCTCGAAAAAAAAAAAATTATAAGTAAAATAAAAATTTGTTTAGAATTATTTATAGAAAAAAACAAAAAATTATTCCTATCTAATTTTTTTTAAATTCATTGTTAATTTTGTTTAGAATTATTTATAGAAAAACAAGTATTTATTCTGATCTAATTTTTTGTTTAAAATTATTGTTATTATTTACTATCATGATAATAAAAACAAACGTTTATATTCTTATCTAAATTTTTGTTTAAAATTATTATTATTATTTAATATGATCATAATAAAAACAAACTTTTATCCTTATCTAAATATTTATTCTTATCTAATATTTTGTTTAAAATTATTATTATTTAATATGATAGATAAATAGGAAAATAAGGTGAGAAAATCAAAAAGGGACACGTGTCCAAAAAAGATTTTCATTTATTAGTATAGGAAAATTTTATTTTATTTTATTTATTTATTTCTCATAATGCGGGTTATTTAAATTCAAATTCAGAATATTTAAATTCGAATAACCCAAATAGCCAAAAAAAACCGGCTCGACATTGGGCCCACAAAGTAACAAAGGTACACAATATGCAACCCAATCCAAATTGCTAAATACACCCACAAAAGCAATTTTATTATTTTATTTATAGTCTTGTAGAAGTGCATAAATTTCTTTAGGATATTGTGCATCTTTATTTTTGAACGAGGACCCCATATTTGAATGCACTTTTGAACTCAAGAAGCATAGAATAATTTCATATAGAACTTGTAAAGCTATATGCATGTATTCGTTCGATTATAAAGTATACTAGTTGTACACCCGTGTGAATACATGAGTTTGTTTAATAACGATCGAAATCAAATACTAAAAAACATATTATAATATATTATTTAAATTCTTTGTGTTTAGTTACATATCTTTATAAAACAATGCTAAAGACAGTATGTGTTAGTGAACATGTTTGATATAGAAATAAACTAAGTAGTTTATAATGTGCAAAGTTTTTTCCTACATCTATATGTAAAATATGATGTGAGTAAATAATTGCAAGAACATCACATTCGCATTATAATTATGAATTAACAACAACATCAGCTATAAGTCATAAGTGAAGCTACAAAACATTGAGAAACAAAAGTCCTCTGTCTCTGTAAACACACGGGTAGCTTTAATAACCATTGAAATCAAATACTAAAAAATAGATTATAATACATCATTTAAATTGTTTGTGTTTAGTTACAAACCTTCTAAAATCAAAAGCTTCTTTTCGAGAGATCTTGAATTCTCATTCACTACCATCAATAATCTTAATAATTATTTGGGAATTGTTGTGTAAACCAGCAGAATTTGCGATGTGTTCGGGGAGCCACTACAAAATAAGAATAAAATGTTATTAATATTAAAATGTAAATTTAAAAAAAACGTAATAAAACAACAAAAGAATATTAATTAAAAAATACTAATTTACCAAAGAATCGGTTATGACCAATATTTTTAAGGTTAAGAGTCCATTTATAACCATCGGATAAATAACGAACTACACGAGTAGTTGGAATAATAAATCCATGATGTTTAAAGATAAAAGATATAAGTAGAACCTATGCAAAATTCAATATAATATGGACCCATTAACACCATATAAGATGGACACCCAATTAACACCATATAATATGGACACCCAATTCAAAATTCAAACTTTCAAAGCATTATAAAAATACTATTACGTGAGATGATTGTAAACTCAAATACGACCTATAGTTAACTTTGTAGACATCTTTATATTTTCACAGGTATTTATGTTGTAATATATACACTGGTTGAACAATATAAATTATATAAATCGTAAGTCAATGAATAAATGAAATATAATTCTAACTACGTATTACATTAGGAATTTGGCTAATCAAATGTATAGGATTACCTCTCACAAATTTATGATCTTTAGATTTGATCCGCAACTAAGATTTAACCATCAGATTTTGCCAGTAGGTTACTTCAATGCTTCAGCACAGTTCATTCCACCAGCATGACATGAACCTGCTATATAGATGAACACACTTAAACCATGACACTTTGTATCCCATACATTATAAGGAATAACGTGTACCATGCGTAAATCAAAAAAACGAAAAAGTCATTCCATTTTGCACCTAAAATACAACTCTCAAATTATAATAGTCAATTGGCATTACACTATTTGCGTTTATCGAATTTCCCTCGGTCTATGTACAACACTCAGTTTAGCATATCAGAAAGTTATATTGATGTAGCAACTATATAGAAAGCTGTGATTGCATACTATTGTTACCAAATCTTATTTTGTGATTGCATACAAAGTTTATCAGCTTGTAAGAAAAGTTAGGCTGAGTACAAACATCAGCGGAGCTTATTTAGGGTCGGGGGATGCCCCCGCCCCTGTCGTTTTTCGCTCGTAGTGAATTAAATTTAACCGAAAACTGCCGAAAAAATATTTTGTAGTATAAAATATTGGACTTTTAAGAGCCCAGCCGCCACCGATTTTGATTTTAAGAGTCCGCCCCCGTCGGGTTTTCATTCAAGCTCGGCCATCGAGTAAAAAGACATCAAAAAATATACGTGTGTGTGTTTGGTGGCAGGGGGAGTACAACTGAGAACCACTAAATATTTATGAACGATTTTGTTCCCCAGTTCATACACTCTTTGTTGAAAAAATAAATTTTATATTGTACACTATGTTTTCACCGATGACTAAAATGATTACTAAATATTTAGGACTTTTGGGCTTATTAGTAGAATGAAATTTAAATTATTAAAGTTCTACAACAAATGACTATCTGAATAAACATATTGTTTTTTTTTTGCAGCTCTGTTGGCGTCGTCGGCAAATGAAAAAGAACTGCATAAGAATATCCAAACACCATCTACTGCAGGATAAACTGGTTTGTGATGACTGATTATCTTATTCTGTCACACAACCACATCCAAAAAGCTAACTAAAAAAACATACGTGTCAGCACTCAAATTTAATATCAGAATTTTAGAGACCCGATTAACCCGACCCAATCTACCACCAACCAAACCTGAATGACTGAATAAACATACAGGTTGTCTTTGTAGCTTTGTTGATGTCGCTAGCAATTGAAAAAGCGCTGCATAAGAACATCCAAAAAGCTCTGTTGTCGCTGGCAAATGAAAAAGCACTGCATAAATCAAATATTCAAATCAATAGAGCATACAGGTTGCTCTGTGTCACAAACTGAACAAATCACCTGCAATAAACATAAATCTCTAGTTAATTGTAACATTTAACATCTTCATAACTTTTGATGAATTGAACGATTGGATGAAGAGCAACATGACGATTCAGTTTCACTATCGTCGTTCTAGCTTAAAGAATGTCCCACTCGACAACTAAAAAAAACAATGAGCCTGATTGTTACAAAAACAAAACAAAATAATCAACCTTACAACAATGATCTATCATAGAAAAAACAATAGAAAATAAATCTAGGTAAAGAACAGGATACCTAACACTTAAATTGATCCTGTGACAGCATCAACATATTTTTGCTCTGTATCTTCTATCTTCTGCACAATATAGATATGTAAATCTTCTTCGATTACGATGTTATCTACAATTTTCGAATATCTGATCAATATGGTTTATAAATCTAAATTATCATTCAGTATATGATTAATTAATCTTGAAGTATATTAAATCAACAAAAAGTAATAATATTGGACTTACATCTAGCTTTGGATCTTTAGCAGCCTAGTCTCGTGAGCTTCCACTTCCATATTCAACTCCAGCCAAACATATAATAAAAGAAACATTAGTTTAAAGTTAAATAATTAATTAAAAACATAATTTAATTAGATCCGTGAGAGTGGTATACTTGAGAGAAAGATTAAACGAAGGTTGGGCAAGAAACCAAATCGAGCAAATCAAAAGGCTGACTTTTGCAAGTCTTGTACAGGTCCAACACCCTTTCGAGTCCAATCCTTCATTGGCATGTTGATCCAACACAACATCACTTCCCAATGCCACCTCATCATGATCATCTTCGTTTATAACAACGTCTAATCCATCAGTCTGAACAACCACATCCTTTCCACAAGAAGGTTAACCACTTCTAATTCTTGATTTACTTCCGAGACGATACCATCTCCATTTCTCAAAAACAATAAACTTCCACATTTATCCTCCAAATAACGCCCAATTTCCACTAACGGGAGGTATAACACAAACAACGAATTGCATATATACGTGATGAGAAATAGTGAGACACCCTCATCAACAACCGACAACCGACTGAACCACAAAACTTGCAGCAATCCAAATGGTTGCAACAACATATATATATATATATTAAACCCTTAATCAAGTTCAAAATCCCATATTGTACAACTGTCCCAAAAAAATCAACAAATTAAACTTATTTTCTAACTTCCATAATTGATAACCTAACAATTTAACTGACCAATATATATATATATATATATATATATATATATGAACAAATAATGATCAGATTGATTGAGATATTTACTTCAAGGTCAGTAATTGATGCACGTTTGAGATGCACGCTCACTGCCATCAAGATCCACAAGACTCTGCAAGACAATGGATACCTCATAACTAACTAATTGTGCAAGAGAAGATTTCTAAGTGTGTAGAGTTACCTAAGGCTATCGGAATTCCCTTCGCTCGTCGGAAAGATGCTACAGTCTGGCTCAGAGTTTACACAAAAACGAAAGCACCATGGCTGCAAGGGAGGTTGCAGATGAAGATCTACCATCCTTCAACCCTGCCAAGCCAAGGTGCCATATTCAACAATATTTAGTCAGAACATCGAACTCATCATTGCCTGTAGCCCCTCAGCCTCTTGTTCATTTGATTGTAGCCCCTTAAAAATGATTTCAGGTCGAAAATCCTTCAAGATCTGACCAATTTTGCGTTTTAGGGTTTGAAGATGAAAGATTAGTTAAAGAATGAAGGAGAGAGAAGGAGCGGATATCGATCGAGAGAAAGGAGAGAGAGAAGGGGGAAGATAGAAACAAAAGGGGTTTTCAATTTGAAATTTGAATGAAAATTTTGAATTCCTCCTAATTAGGCCGCCCAAACATTTCAGTTATATAATAAATCGTAATTATGACATCAGCTTGGACTATGTGGTGTCACGGCCCTTGACTCAGTTTGACCCGTTTCAGGAGCCGCAGGACAGAAATCCCGTGGTATTTATTTAATTGAGTTTAACAGCGGAAGTTTATCATCAGGATCGTTTTAAAACTAAAATTTTCCCAATTATTTTATTTCACAATTCGGGATAAAACCCCGGTAATTTACAATATTATGATTTTACGGAGAAATCTTTATTTTACAAAACATATTTCTTTATTTTATAATAAGCCACTTTCTTAAGCTTGAAATGCTCCATAGCACTTTTCCTGAATTACAACAGATCACCTGAAACATGTTTGAAAAAGGTTTTGTCAGCGGAAAATACTGAGTGAATCATTCTATTTATTAAAACAGAACTATTTGTTTATAATTTACAGTATTAAGAGAGATTACAATGTTTCAGATATCAAACCAACTACCCACAGTATTTGTCACTCGAACACACATTGGCTATCTCGTTGTCCAATGGTGTCTGTGACTATGGTCAAATCACCCCTTGGCTAACCCGTTGTCCAATGGTGACGATTATCAAGTAATGTATACAAAACCCCACATACCGGCTGTAATTTGGTGATTACATAAACTTAATCACTGTAATTATAACTTTTGAAAATAAACATGATTTTAAAAGTAATTAGATAAAAAGAGAATGACTCACATTGTTGAATTAACACGGATAGAGTTTATTTTATGGATTAGCCTTGTTAACCTAATTTAAATAATAATGCACACAAAACTGGGTTAGTAACCAATACAGCAATTACGATAACTCACGAGATCAAATTCTCACAACAAACGACAAAGTGCAATACTTAAACATCCATCGAATTAACGACGAATGACAAAGTATAACCCTAATGTGGGCGGCACTTAAACATCCATTGGATATATTGATCGTCGGAAAATGAATCGTATCAGCGATCGAGTTATTACCCTGTTTTGCGGCGTCGATTTGTGAACTGTGTGTGTTTTTGTAGTATTCAGAACGTAACTCGCAGTGTATAAGGAATTTTTACGTCGTTTTAATTCCTGAATTCATGTCCCAAGGCCCTCTATTTATAGGTGAATTTTGACATTGTCGCGGCCCGCGTAAGATCTAAGCTATCCTTTACGCGGCCCGCGTAAGACCTATTTTATGCATAGGGTTGCCACGGTTGGGACTAGCCTTGCTGACTTGACAGTTTTCGTAAATTCAGTTTCTACAGCACACAATTTAGATAATCGTTGCTAGGGTTTTACCCCCCCCCCCCCCCCTGAGTTTTAGGGGCCCTAATCCTGATTCCAAATGTTCTGAAAATTTTAGGGATTGTTCAGAATTACTTGGGTTTCTCAATTAGGGTTTCCTATTGGACAATTTAATTAAATAAATATGACTTTTGATGAGAGTTGTTACATTCTCCCCACCTTAATAAAAATCTCGTCCTCGAGATTTACTGGAATAAGTGAGGATACTTTCGCTTCATTTCTGATTCCAATTCCCATGTGTATTCAGCTCCTCTCTTTGAATCCCATTTGACTTTGACTAAAACTAGTCGTTTGTGTTTGAGAAATTTGATCTTTCGATCTTCTATTTGTATTGGCTTTTCCACAAACTTTAACTTTTCGTTTACCTCTATATCTCGAAGAGGTACTACCAGTGATTCGTCTGATAGACATTTCTTGAGATTGGATACATGAAATACATCATGTACTCCAGTTAACTCTTCTGGTAGTTGTAAACGATAAGCAACTGGTCCTATACGTTGGATCACTGGAAATGGTCCTACGTATCTTGGACTTAGCTTTCCTTTCTTTCCGAATCTAACTACTCCTTTCCAAGGAGAAACTTTCAATAGTACTTTGTCTCCAACTTGGAATTCTAATGGCTTGCATCTATTGTCTGCATAACTCTTCTGGCGATCTCGAGCCGTCTTCAGCCTTTCCTTGATTTGTGTAATCTTATCAGTCGTTTCTTGTACAATCTCCGGACCTGATAATTGACTTTCTCCTATTTCTGCCCAACAAACTGGAGTTCTGCATTTTCTTCCATACAGTGCTTCAAATGGGGCAGTTTCAATGCTTGAATGATAACTATTGTTATAGGAGAATTCAATTAAAGGTAAGTGATCGTCCCAATTTCCACCAAAATCTAGCACACATGCTCGGAGCATGTCTTCTAGAGTTTGGATCGTCCTTTCACTTTGTCCGTCCGTTTGTGGATGATATGCCGTGCTTAGGTTTAGTCGAGTTCCCATTGCTTCTTGGAAACTTTTCCAAAAATGAGAAGTAAAATGACTATCCCTATCCGACACAATGGAGAGTGGAACTCCATGTAAAGATACAACTTCGTCTACATACAACTTTGCCAATCTTTCCATGCTAAAGGTTTCTTTCATAGGTAGAAAGTGAGCAGATTTGGTTAATCGATCCACAATTACCCAAATCGCGTCATTACCTTTTCTGGTTTTGGGTAACTTAGTAACAAAATCCATTGTTATGAGTTCCCATTTCCATACTGGCATTTCTAACTGTTGTAATAGACCTGATGGTTTCTGATGTTCTGCCTTAACTTGTGAGCAAGTAAGACACTTTGATACATACTTAGCTATATCCTTTTTCATTTCTATCCACCAAAAGTTCTTTCTTAAATCTTGGTACATCTTATTGTTTCCTGGATGTATAGTATACCTAGATTTATGAGCATCCTCTAAAATTTTATTTCTTAATTCTCCGTGTTTTGGTACCTGATGACGGGGGTAACTCAAGACTAAATAAAATGATTAAATATGTAAACGCTCAAAAGGTTAAACGGTTCAACGGTTGAAAAGCTGTGAGTTGGGAAAAGCAATGCGGAAACAGTGGCCGGTCACATCTGGAGATCGCTTCACCAACCCGCAGCCGCAAAAGCAAAGCAGGTCTGCACAATGCACACTATTATCCGGGGGACAAAAGCCTTCAACCCCCGAAAGGGGAAACCCTCCACTGCAAGCAAGGTTACTAGTCTAACACATTCCACTTCGGGAGATGTCTTCCCTTATAAATTGACACTTCATTTACCTCAGAAGACATCTCCTGACCAGGGCTGATTCCCTAATCCCTGGTCCTTCACACCGAGTGCTTGTTTCACACAAGTCACTCCCTTTCACATCCAACACACACATTCCCTTTGCTTCCACTTCCGAATCTGAGTACAATTCAGAGGAGGATCCATAGCAAAGAACATCAATAAACTAGTAAACCTCCTTCCTTGTCTCGCAAACGTGGGGGGACCCCACGACCTGCGTTAGGCAAGGTTGAACCCTTCAACCATTCTGCCTGGCCAGTCCAGCTACCACCGTTGGTCTTGTATTTGTTGTATCAACAAGTTGGCGCCCACCGTGGGGCTACGCCGCTATTTCTTCTCAAAAAAGACCTAGTAGTGTAGCTCTATTCACTCAAAATCACCATGTCTGAAAGTGGATCCCCGGAAGAAGTGAATCAGATCCCAAACGCTTCTACTCCGGGTAGTAGCCAAGCTCACGTGGCTATACCAACTTCTTTCTCAACTCCGGGGAGCAAACCTGAGTTCCTCAACTTCAACACACCAACTCCGTCCAGATCCGGAGTTCCATCTCCCAATATCGGTATCTCCGATGCCCCATCATGTGTTGAACTCACCCCTGAAGGGGTTGCCAACAATTTCCTTATGCTAAGGTCTCTTCTCAACCAGCATGTGAGTAAAGAAAGAGAAAAGGGAGTGAGGATTCGTTTAGACTATGACGAACCTGAGCCAACATTGTCTCCTGGGCCACCTCCTCCTCTTTTTGCAACAAGAAGTGAGGCTGGTCCCAGTAACCTTTCAAACCCTCACCCTTATCTATCCACTATGACAAATCCTACGGTGCACCCTATCTTCTCTTCCCAACCAGTTACTAGTGGTGCTCCTTTGGGACACGAGCTAACTCTTGACCAGCTCCTACAATCCCCAGTAACAAGCTATCCAGCATCTACCACAACCACATGGGAGCAAGCTTTGTCCGTACTCCCTTTAGCACGAAGTGCTGTTATGAGTACTCCCCTCGGGATAAACTGCTCCGCTGGCCCAGGAAGCCTTCAAGGCTTCAACCCCATGCCCAACCTGATGACCCAGATGATGGCCAACTTCCCATTGCAACACTTCATCAATCAAGTGATTGCCACTCAGGGAAACAACGGCAATAGCAGTAATGTGGATGCAAGGACTGAAGAAGACTTGGCTAAACCATACAAGCCAAGTAACCTTTCATGCTTTTCAAGGCAGATAGCCGATTATGATTTCCAGTCAAAGATCAAAATGCCAGCCCACATCAGAACATATGATGGGACTGAAGATCCTGAGGACCACCTTCAGATCTTCACCGGTGCAGCTCGGATAGAGAAATGGTCCAACGCTGAGTGTTGCCTAATGTTCATGCAAACTCTTGTTGGATCCGCCAGGATCTGGTTCAACGATTTACCTGCTCAAAGTGTTCGAAGCTTTGACGATCTCAGCAAGGGTTTCCTGGCCAATTTCTCCCAACAAAGACGATATGTCAAAGATGCAACAGTGATCTTTCAGATAAAACAACGTGATGATGAAAGTCTCCGTGCTTTCATTGAACGATACAAGAAGGAAGGTCTGACTTATGTAGTGGCCGATGAGAAAATGAGGGTGGCTGGCTTCATGAATGCCATCACCTCTAAGTACCTTACAAGGGATTTCAACAAATCTCTACCCAAGACCTTAGAAGAAGCTCTTGAAAGGGCCGAAGCCCACATCCGGGGAGAGGAGGCAGTAGACATTAAGGAACAAAGAAAAAGAGGGTCCGGCTGGAGAAGCAACAGTCCAGCCAGGAAAAGAGGGAACTTCAACTCCTATGACCGGCGGTCAAAGGGTTCAGACCCTCGAAGGTCTGAAGGTCGGAACCTTTCAAGCAGGGAAAAAGGTATAAGTTTCACACCCCTCACAAAGACCCCTCAAGAAATCCTTGCAACAGAAGAAGTTAAACAAAACTTTCGGCCTCCTAGACCTCTCCCCAAAAGCAGGAAAAATGAGAACTCCACCCAATACTGCGAGTTTCACGAAGAAAAAGGTCACCACACCAATGATTGCTTCCAACTCAAGAAAAGAATAGAAGAAGCTGTTAAGTCCGGAGAACTCGCTCATTTGGTAAAGGGAGTCCGGGACAAAATGGCTGAAGGAAAGGGTAAGGAAGTCAATATGGTAGATTTCGATGGAAAGGTTCCTCACAAGAGGCAGAGGTTGGAAGCTTGGGAGCTTCAGTGTGTCTGTTTCCCCCTACGGAGAATAACCCTCTCTCTAGCCCTCTCGTGGTAGAAGCTACCGTGGGAACGTTGCAAACATGCAAGGCATACATAGACACGGGGGCAGCCACTGAAATCATGTTCGAAAAAATCTTCAACCGATTGAGCAATGAAGAACGTTCAAGGCTTCAACCCTCTGGAACCTCTATAAAAGGTATCGCTGACATACCCCTCAAGCCTTTAGGGCAACTGACACTTAATGTTCGTTTCAGTGAAGGTTTAAAAGAAAGAACCCAACCACTCACCTTTGTGGTTATCAACATCCCCTCAAGCTATGATGTGATCATCGGAAGACCAGGACAGTGTGCATTTTACATGGCCGTGTCTGTTGGCCATGGCACAGTCAAATTTCCCACCGAAAGGGGCATAGCAACCCTTCAACCCTCTCAGGAAGCCTACATGGTTGAAGGTGAAAGTTCAAATAGTGAAGAAGACAGGCAAAGGTTGGTCATAAACCCTAAATACCCTGAACAAAGAATAAGGGTCAACCCAGACCTTTCTCAAGAGACCCTTTCATACCTTGAAAAATTGCTAACACACTACAGCGATGTATTCGCTTGGTGTCCTGAAGATATGACCGGGATCCCCCGGGACATTGCTGAGCATGAGTTGAGAATACCACCAGAGGTCAAGCCTGTGGTCCAGAAGAAAAGAAGCTTGGCACCAGAGAGAAGTCTGGCAGCCTGCCAAGAGGTTGAAAAGCTTGTGTCAGCCGGCATTCTCCGAGAAGTCAAGTACCAGTCATGGGTTGCAAACCCGGTTATGGTCAAGAAACCAGACAAATCTTGGAGGATGTGCATAGACTTTAAGGATCTTAATAAAGCTTGTCCTAAGGATTGCTATCCACTACCAGAAATTGATCTCAAAGTTGACTCCCTCACCGGATACTCGTTCAAATGCTTTCTTGATGCATACAAGGGTTATCACCAAATCCTCATGAAGAAAGAAGATGAGGAAAAAACAGCCTTTCACACGGACAGAGGGATCTTTTGTTATCAAAAGATGCCTTTTGGTCTCAAAAATGCCGGAGCAACCTACCAACGACTCGTTGACAAAGCCTTTGCAGGCCAAATCGGTAAAAACATGGAGGCATATGTCGACGACTTGGTGATCAAAAGCAAGACGGAGTATCAAATGCTCAATGACATCCAAGAAACTTTCAAGAACCTTAGAAAAGTCAACATGAAGCTCAATCCTGAAAAATGTTCGTTTGGATTTGAGGAAGGAAAATTCTTGGGTCACATTGTTGGAAAGCAAAGTATCAGAGCCAACCCAAACAAGGTGAAAGCAGTCCTTGAAACCAAGCCACCAAAGACCAAGAAGGAGGTTGAAAGCTTGAACGGGAAGCTTGCAGCCTTGAAGCGTTTTACCTCGAAGTTGGCCGAAAGATCTCTGCCCTTCTACAAAACGCTCAAAAACTGCTCAGATAAGAAGGATTTCAAATGGACTGAAGAAGCTTTTAACCAGATGAAGAAACATCTAGCTTCCCTACCAGACATTGCGTCACCAAAAACCGAGGAGTTAATATCGGTGTACCTCGCAATCACGGACGAGGCCATCAGTGCAGTCCTCACCATTGAGCGAGACAAGGCCCAGGTACCCGTTTATTTTTTCAGCAAAACTTTAAAATTAGCTGAAACGAAATACCCTCCCCTTGAAAAACTTGCCTTAGCCTTAGTTCAAACAGTTAGAAGGCTTCGAAGGTATTTCCAAGCACACCCCATACAAGTGGTCACCGACCAACCTATTAAGAGTGTGCTCGAAAAACCTGAAAACTCGGGGCGATTAGCCAAATGGGCCATAGAACTAGGTGAACATAACATCACCTATGTCCCAAGGAAAGCTATCAAGGCTCAAGTCTTGGCCGATTTCATTGTGGAAGTCCCAAACCAAACAGTCACTGAAGTAAACACTGCCACCACTGAACCTTCCAACCCTGAAGCCTGGAAGCTTTTTACCGACGGGGCTTCAAGCGTTGAAGGGTCAGGGGCTGGATTAATTTTGATCAACCCAAAAGGTTTGGAATTCACATATGCTCTTCGTTTTGATTTTCAGACCACCAATAACGAGGCTGAATACGAAGCACTAATAGCCGGCCTAAGGCTGGCCAAAGAAATGAAGGTTGAAAAGCTTGAAGTGTTCACGGATTCGTTGCTGGTCTCAAGCCAAGTGAATGACAGCTACATAGCTAAAGAGCCCAACATGAAAAAATACAGAGAAAAATCCAAGGAACTGATGAGTACCTTCCAAGCATGCAACATCAAACAGATCCCTAGATCTCAAAACAAAAAGGCCGATGCCCTAAGTAAGCTCGCATCTCTCACTTTTGCCCACCTCACCAAGAAGGTACTGGTAGAAGTGTTGAAGGCCCCATCCATTAATGAATTGGAGGTTCAAGATGTGGTTACCGAAGAAGAACCAAACTGGATGACTCCCATAAGAAAGTTCCTTAAAAATGGTGAATTACCCAATGATCAAGTGGAAGCTAAAAGGGTTGAAATCAAGGCAAGGTAATACATACTGCAAGGAGAAACCCTTTACAAAAAGGGTTACCTTGCTCCCTTGCTAAGATGTGTCGGTCCCGAGCAAAGTAAGTATTTGATCAAGGAAATTCATGAAGGAGTGTGTGGAGCTCACTTTGGAGCTAGGTCGGTAGTTGCAAAGCTCATGAACCTCGGATATTTCTGGCCTTCAATGCATCGCGACACAGCCGAAGAATTGAAGAAATGTGATGCCTGCCAGATCCATGCACCAATCCCAAAAAGTCCCAAGCATGGTTTAGTCCCGATAACCTCGGCTTGGCCATTCCATAAGTGGGGAATGGACATTGTTGGTCCATTTCCCCCAAGCAAAGGGGGAGTGAAATTCCTACTGGTGGCGGTAGACTATTTCACCAAGTGGCCCGAGGTCAAGCCACTTGCCAATATCACAGGAAAGCAAGTCATTGACTTTGTCTGGGAAAACATCATTTGCCGTTATGGATTGCCAGGAGTACTTGTCACCGACAACGGAAGGCAATTTGCTGAGAAGCCTTTCAGCGTTTGGTGCAAAGAATACAAAATCGACAAGGTTTTCAGCTCAGTGGCTTATCCGCAATCAAACGGCCAGGTTGAGAGAACAAATAGAAGCATAGTGGAAGGCATAAAGACAAGATTGGGAAGATACGAAAGCAACTGGCTTGAAGAATTGCCTAGTGTCCTATGGGCAATTAGAACAACAGAAAAAACAAGCCATAAGAAAACACCTTACAGCTTGGTATTTGGATCCGAAGTTGTGATCCCTGCCGAAATAGGAGTTGTAACCCAAAGAATTGTCAACATGGATCCCGAAGCAAACCAAAAAGAGACCATGTTGAATTTACAACTCCTAGAGGAAGCAAGAGATCAAGCCGCAATTCAAGAAGCCAAATACAAGCAACAAATGGAAGCTTACTACAACAAAAAAGTTAAGAACGAACGTTTCAAGCCAGGGGACCTGGTCCTCAGAAACAACGAAGCCAGCAAGAAAGAAAATCAAGGAAAGCTTGGCCCAAAATGGGAGGGCCCATACACCATCCTTGAAGCACACAAAGGTGGATCCTACAAGCTGGCTGATTCAGAAGGCAAAAGGTTTCCAAGGCATTGGAACGGCAAAACCCTGAAAAGGTTCCATGTTTAAACGGAAAGTTTGGTTTGTATCAAAATGTATTTCAAGCAGGATTATGAATACCTTTTGTAAAAAGCAAGTATTGCTTTAATAAATGAAGTTGTTTTTATCAAACTTGTCTTTCTATCCCAAAATCAGGTTGAGAACCTAGCAAAAAACTCCATGGCAAGGGCCATGTAAGGGGATGAGCTCCCAGGCCACATCGCTCAATAGGTTCAAGGGTTGAATGAGCCTATATAAGGGGTGAGTTCCTAAATCAATACAACTCCATGAGACTTGTCTCATAGACGGGTATAAGCAGCCTACACCAAATGCTCCCTAAGCCTTAGAAATATAGTCTACAAAAAGGCTAAAAAACTAAAAGAAATAATTAAAAGGATAGGTGCCATCTCTTCTTGTTAAAAATGCCAAGGCTAAGTGTCTGCAGCACTGAACCCTTTTAGGTATAAAAAAACATAAGGGCAGCACAAACTCGACAAAGACAAAGTTACAAAAGAACAAAGCAAATCCAAAAAGAACAAAGTCAATTGGACAAAAATCACAAAGATACAAACCAAGCCAAGACGCAAAACTAAGAATCCTTCAAGGCTTCAAGCCACCCGGGCAATACCTCGAAACCTTAAAGGTTTCAACCTATTAACAGACAGCCAAAAGGCTTGGACGGTTAAAAGCCAAATGAACTGCCTTGTCCAAAAAGGCACAAGCATAAAACCATAATAAAAAGAAAATAGCTAAAACATAACATCATGCAAAAGAAAGCCCCAAAGAGACTTTCAAACATAAGTTAGAGCAAGTCCTAATAACCTGAAAGCTTAAACTACTGTTCTAGCGGCCACAAAGGCCTTAAAACACAACCAACAGGAACCTTAAGGGTTCCTAATAACCTAATATTGTTCAAGTTAACATTACAAAACATAAATTGTTTTCAGTGCTAAGAAAGCTACGAATCAAGCATCAACAGATTTGGAAACTCCAGAACCTTCGCCCTTGGCCTTCTTTGTTTTCTTCAACTTTTTAGTCTTCACACCTCCATCACCACCAACTGCCGAAGCCTCCAAACTCGCATCCTTGGGAACATCCGGCTGACCTGAAAGGGTATCATCACTATCCCCCGAATAGGATCTCTTCCTTGAAACAGAGCCCAAAATCTCAGCACAGACCTTCTCATTTAGGCCCTCCAGTTTCAAGTCCTGCAACACAGCAAGAGGCTTACCAAAACAAGTGGAAACCTGATGGATGTAAGGATAGGTCAACTTCTCCATTTGCTCAACGGAGCCTTTAAAAACATCAGAAGCCTCAGGACGAAACATAGGTGACTTCTCCAAAAGATGGCCGGATTCATGAAGTTTATACCCAGCAATGAGGCCTTGGTGTTTCCCCAGGTTAAGAAGCTTAGTGTAAACGTCACCAAGAGCAGAGTTAAACTCTTTGGAGTGCAATAGATAAGTAACCACTTGATGAAAACCCTGCTCTATGAGCCATTGGTTATCCACAGTAGCCTGAGCAACTGAAGCCTTCAACCTCTCTTTCTCCTTACCAAAAGCCTGTTGCTGATCAAACAAAGCTTCCCGGTCAGCCCTAAGTTTCAACCTATCAGCCTCGAAGCTCTTTTTCAAATCACCCATCTCAATCTCATGCATCTTTTTCAGATCACTAACCTTCTTCTCCCATGCTGCTTCCTTCTCGGCAAAACCAGCTATCTCCTTCTTCATCCCAGCCATGGAGGATTTCATTTTATCCTTCTTCTTGGAGAATTCTTCATATTCCTGCATTCTTTGGCGAAAACGGGCAATGCCTTGAGGAAGCATGGCAGCAAGGTTGCAAGTACTCAAAATTATACGGGACAACATCAGGTCATCATCCATCCCAGCAATAGTCTCGTGCACTGAGGGAGGAGCAATGTGACTCAGAGCATCCTCACAAACAGCAGCATCTTTGAAACTGTCAGCATTCTTCACCGACCAAGTAGGCACATAAATCCCTTTCGGATCCAACCCTTCAACGTCCCTGCTCGAAGATTCCTGAATAGGAGTGGCAACAACCTTCTTGCCTGAAACCTTTTTACCATGAACAACCAATTCCTTATCCTTCTCAGCACCTGCTTCAACACCTTGATCTTCGGAAACTTCAATATCATCACTCAAATCCACCGGTTCAGTAGAAGTGGATTGAGGACCAGCCTTCAACAACCGAAGAGAAGATCGACGAGTTGAAGACTTGGGAACATTGGACTTAGAAAAACCCTTGGCAGTAGCAGCACTAACGTAACCTGAGCCCTCAAACCTTTGATCAGCAGTTCTAACCACAACATTCTCACCAGGAACAGACGGAGCATCCTCAAAAACAACATCAGAAGTATCGTCGCTCTTAATAAAATCCAAAGCAGACATGACTGCAAAAAAAAAACAACACATAAGTCATAGGTTAAGAAAAACATAAAGAGGACAAAAAAGGAAAATGCATACCCATTCCACTCCTCATAAGAACTGGATCCCGATCAACATTCCCCCAAATTTTACTAACCCCTAATAGAACTAGTAAGTGTTCAGGAAAGGGACGAACCCTCGAAGGGCACCCCCGGATGGCATTGAGAAAAACAGCATTCAATTCAGACTCGGAAGGTTCCGGATCATTGAGAACAGCATCCGGATTCCTCCACACCATTTTAAATGGGAGAATAGTATCGGAAACCCAGAAAAAGCGGTCTTTCCAAGCCCCAAGTGTAGTAACCATCGACGAAATAAGGCAGGTATCAACTTTGGTTGTTTCAAAAGTAAACCAATCGCCATTCTTAGCCAAGCGAAAAAAACCGACGAAACAGTAAAAGGGAAGGATCATACCCAAGAGCACGACACAAAACCTCAAAATGCAAAACCCTAGCCATCCCCTTTGGATGAACTTGCCCAAAAGAAACCCGATAATACTCCAACAAGTTCAAAACAAAAAACGAAAAGGGATAACGAAGGTTCGAAAACTCAAAATGACTACAATAAAGGGCAATCGAACCAGAAGGTGGTTTATCAACGGGAACATCACAAGCAGGGGCAGTGGGGTTAAACTTCCTATCAATACCATATTCCATACAAAATAAATCTACTTCCTCTTGTGTTAACCGGGAAAAAGATCTTGCTAAGTCCTTACGAGCACCCATTTTTGAAAACAGAAAATGAAGAATGCAAGATGTAAAGAAACCGAAACTAACCTTAGAAGAAGGAGAAAATGGCGAGACACTTGAAAAAAAATTATGAAACAAATGGATAAGTTTGGAAATATAAAATAAGTATAAGCCTACAATAGGGGTAATAATGGCAAAATAGTAACTCCTGCGAAAACCGCCACCCTATCAACTGCCATACATCAATCAAATCAATTGTCAGTTATTTAAAATTCAAATTCAAAACATTAACTGCCTTCAACCTTTCAAGCCTTCAAGCAACAAACCCTCGAAACCTTCAGCCAATAAAATACGTACATAAAAGTCAGAAGTCTTTGAGCTTATCACCCAAAAACCTCTGACTTGGGGGGCTGATGACGGGGGTAGCTCAAGACTAAATAAAATGATTAAATATGTAAACGCTCAAAAGGTTAAACGGTTCAACGGTTGAAAAGCTGTGAGTTGGGAAAAGCAATGCGGAAACAGTGGCCGGTCACATCTGGAGATCGCTTCACCAACCCGCAGCCGCAAAAGCAAAGCAGGTCTGCACAATGCACACTATTATCCGGGGGACAAAAGCCTTCAACCCCCGAAAGGGGAAACCCTCCACTGCAAGCAAGGTTACTAGTCTAACACATTCCACTTCGGGAGATGTCTTCCCTTATAAATTGACACTTCATTTACCTCAGAAGACATCTCCTGACCAGGGCTGATTCCCTAATCCCTGGTCGTTCACACCGAGTGCTTGTTTCACACAAGTCACTCCCTTTCACATCCAACACACACATTCCCTTTGCTTCCACTTCCGAATCTGAGTACAATTCAGAGGAGGATCCATAGCAAAGAACATCAATAAACTAGTAAACCTCCTTCCACGTCTCGCAAACGTGGGGGGACCCCACGACCTGCGTTAGGCAAGGTTGAACCCTTCAACCATTCTGCCTGGCCAGTCCAGCTACCACCGTTGGTCTTGTATTTGTTGTATCAACAGTACCCAAATCCTTTTCTTATGGAATCTCCAAATTCCATCAACTCCTTGCTCTAATTCTTTTAGTCTTCCTTTCATTCTTTCAGCATCATCCTTGATTGCTGTAGTTTGAACATTCTTCAATTGTTCCATTAAATCTATTTGTAGATTTAATCTGAGAGCACGAACCCGTCGTTGTTTCTCATGATACTTACGACTTAAGGCATCTGCAACTATATTTGCCTTTCACTCGTGATATTGAATATCACAGTCGTAATCACTTAGGATTTCCATCCATCTCCTTTGCCTCATGCTTAACTCTTTTTGCCCAAATATATATCTTAAACTTTTGTGGTCTGTGTAGACAGTAAATTTACTTCCGTAAAGATAATGTCTCCAAATCTTAAGGGCAAAAATTACGGCTCCTAACTCTAAATCATGAGTCGTATAATTTTCTTCATGGTTTTTCAACTGTCTTGAAGCATACGCAATTACTTTCTTGCATTGCATAAGCACACATCCAAATCCTAGTCTTGAAGCATCACAATATACTTCAAAATCTTCAGTTCCTTCTGGTAAGGCTAAGATTGGAGCATTGGTTAATTTCTGCTTCAAGATTCTAAAGGCTTCTTCTTGTTTAGGTCCCCATTCAAACTTAACGGTTTTACAGGTTAGCTTAGTTAATGGCACAGCTATCTTGGAAAAATCCTTAATAAATCGTCTATAATACCCAGCTAAACCTATAAAACTTCTAATTTCCATTGCAGTTTGCGGAACCTTCCAATTGGTAATTGCCTCTATCTTAGCAGGATCTACATGAATACCTTCATGATTCACCATGTGTCCTAAGAATTGCACTTCTTGTAACCAAAATTCACACTTCGAGAATTTGGCATAAAGCTTTTCTTTTCTTAACAAAGTTAAGAGTGCATGCAAGTGCTCACAATGTTCCGTTTGACTTTTGGAATAAATAAGTATATCGTCTATAAAAACAATTACAAATTTATCCAAATACGGTTTACAGATTCTATTCATCATGTCCATGAATGCTGCAGGTGCATTTGTTAACCCGAAGGGCATGACTGTAAACTCGTAATGACCATACCTAGTCCTGAAAGCAGTTTTAGGTATATCTTCTTCTTGTACCTTCAATTGATGATATCCAGAACGTAAATCTATCTTAGAGAAGTATCTAGCTCCCTGAAGTTGATCGAATAGATCATCAATCCTAGGTAATGGGTATCGATTCTTAATTGTAATCTTATTCAGTTCTCTATAATCAATACACATTCTCATCGAACCTTCCTTTTTCTTTACAAAGAACACTGGAGCTCCCCACGGGGATGAGCTAGGTTGTATGAATCCTTTACTTAGTAATTCATCTAATTGCTTCTTTAGTTCTAACATTTCGGTAGGAGCTAACCGATAAGGTGCCTTAGCTATCGGTGTAGTTCCAGGAATTAGATGAATCCTAAATTCTACTTCCCTATCAGGTGGTAATCCCGGAAGTTCTTCTGGAAATATATCTGGGTATTCTGAGACTACCGGAATTTCCTTAAGTTCTTTACCCTTAGTATTAATGATTACTGAAATCATATATACTATTCCTTGCTTTCGTTCATAACTAGCAACTTTCATTACTGTTATGAATTTCATGGGTTTACGTGGCTTATCTCCTGTAATCATGATTACCTCTCCGGTTGGTGCTTGAATTTCTATGGAATTCTTATTACAAAGAATTCGAGCATGGTTGGCTATTAACCAATCCAATCCAAACACAACATCGAATTCAGCTAATTTCATAGGTAACAGATTTGTAGAAAATTTATGACCTGAAAGTTCTATTTCTACTTTTTGCAAAACCTGATCTATTTTAACTGAATTCCCATCTGCGGTTTCTACTGTAAAAATCTGCCTAATGTTGGTTAAAGGTAACTTAAGAGCTTGACAGAATAAAGTATTGATAAAACTTTGGTTTGCACCAGAGTCAAATAATACTTTTGCGTACACGTTGTGAACTAGGAACGTACCAGCTATCACATCTGGAATGAGTTCTGCTTCTTGAGTAGTTAGCTGAAATGCTCTGACATTCTTCTTAGTAGCTCCTTCTGCAGCTTTGGCTTTGTTGTTATCAGTTGGTTTGACTAGTTTCGGACAATCTGGCCTAAAATGTCCAGTTTCTCCACAATTGTAACAAATTGTGGATTTCTTTCTGCAGTTTTCTTCACTATGCCCTACAACTTTACAAAAGTTGCAGGTTACACTGCATCTTCCAAAATGTTTTCTTCTGCAATTTCTGCAGAAAGGTGGAATTGAGGATTGTCCCGTTCCTCTTTTCCTGAAACTGGTATTATTACCCGTACGAAATCCTTGGGTAATTTTCTGAGCTAGTTCCTTCTTCCTGTTTTCATCTCTTGTGCGTACCAATTCATCAGTTAGAGTGTTAGCTAATTCCACAGCATCGTCAATAGTGCGAGGTCTCGCAGCTTTAACGATATTGCGGATTTCGCTAATTAATCCCCAAATGTAGCGAGAAATAAGTACCGGTTCTGGCAAAGCCAGTGTTGGTACCACTCTAGCATATTCGAAGAATGTCGAAGTATAACCACGACAATCCACATTCACCATCCGATGATTTAGGAACTTATTTGCCATTTGATCTTTTTCATACTCGGGACAGAATTTTCTTTCTACAAGAATCTTAAATTCTTCCCAGTTCATGGCATAGGCCACAGTCCTTCTTTTAGCTTGTAACACTGTTTTCCACCATTCTAACGCCCCTTCTTTAAAAAGATTGGAAGCATACATAACTTGATCTTCCTCAACACATTTGCTTATAGCAATTACTGCCTCAATTTTATCTAACCAACGTAATGCTGCAATTGCCCCTTCATTACCTGAAAACTCAGTTGGTTTACAGGCAAGGAATTCTTTGTAAGTGCAACCAGGTGTTGCAGCTTTCATTTTCTTGAAATTTGGGTTTTGCAGATCATTATTGTTATTAACATGATTTCCGCCTCCGTTTATACTGTTAATAAAGTTGTCGCCTTGGTTACGTTTACTAGGAATGATTGATTTAGTTTTAACGGGTTTCTGAACGGCAGCGACGATTGCTGGAATAGCATTGGCTATTCCTTGTGCAACGATATCCTCTATATCTTGTCTATTTAACAATTGTTCTTCCTCAATTTGCTCAGATTGATTTACTTCATTTACTGGTTCATTACCAACGTTTGCCATCTGATAAGTAATGTATAGATAAATAATTAGTATAAAAGAAATAATCCAATGTCACAATTATTTGCACATAATCACGTAAATGAATATACAAACAAAATCTAATTTTTTTATTTATTTTATAGATTATATCATGCCTCTATATACAACCGTTTTATTTATTTTACAAGTACTGATTTTACTATTACTATTACACAAATACAGATTTACTACCCACTTCTTTCTCGTTACTTGTTTTCCTAAAAACGAAGTTCCCTTTCATCATATTTCCAGGCAATTTGTCCCCCTATCTCCCGGATTCTATTTCCCGCATCCATTAATTCTTCACCAAAATGGCGAAGTTCAGCCATATTCTCGTTACTCATTGGTGGATTAGGTAGAGGTTCTGGATCAAACTGGGGAAGAAAGGAATAAGGATCGTTGACAATGTTTTGGAATTGCCAATCATTTGTCCACCATTCGTCCATTCCTACAGGTTGGGAGTGGACTATTGGTTCTGGGATTGCTGGATCAAGATTTATAGGGAGTTGATTTTCAATAGGATAGGTAAAAATATTAGTATTGACAGGCTGAATCGTCTCACAACTTGCCAATAGAAAATCTATTTCCTCCTGAAAAGTTCTTCCCTGATTTTGTCTGGAGTTTTCTCCAATTTCCATCTGAGTTGGTCTAAAACCTTTTCCAACCTCCAATTCTATTTCCTTAGAGTATTCCTCAAACTGCATCCCCATTTGCCTAGAATCTTTCTTGACTTCAGTTTCCATCTCCTGCTGTTTAGAACTTTCCTCGGTCACAGTTTCTTTTCCTTTTTCTAAAGGATTGTTTATTTTAGGAAGTTTTGTGACTGTCTTTTTCCTACGTATACGACTTCCCCACACGTAATTCTTTCTTTTCTTTCGTTTTGGCTTGTTCAAAGGTGGAGCATTGAATTCTACAGGTTGTTCCACATCAGGAAAATATCCAGTAAATTCTTTGGAAACTTGTATATTCACCGGATAAAGATTGAGGTTCTGAAGGGCTTCAGATATCTCATTCATGCTGGTGTAGCATATATGCAAAATGCATAAAATACTAAGTTAAAATCTTACAATAAATTTCATAATTAAATCTTTTAAATATTATTGCATATTGTGTACTAATTTATTACAGAGATAACTGGAAAACATACTAGGGTTTATTGGAAATTTATTTATTTATTGTAGAAGGTGACTAGATTGTAGGAAATAAGATGCTAAAACTTAAGTTAAAATATTTAAAGATTTGCATTTTCGGCTACTGTAGCTAGCATATATAAATTTGCCCATTTCTCATCTAGCTTGTCTCCCCAAGGTGATTTATTGATTAATTCCTGGGTTTCCCGTTTAATCTTCTCTTCTCGGATTTTCTCTTTACTTTTCTTAATAATCATACTCCTTTTTCTAGGAGATAGTGGTTCCTCATATTGTGCTTTTCGCACAAATATTCCTTCTTCAAGAATTGTAGGGAGTTTTGAGGATTTAGCTTGGGAAGTACTACCCTTCTCGTTGGATGACTTATCTAATTTAGGATAGATGCTTGACAGCTTTTGCTTACCCATACTGTAACTAGCAAATAGTCAGTTAATAAAACACATAATCACATAATAGTAATCAGGAAAATTAAGTATTTCTAAATACTTAATTAGCTTAACTCAGTGGCTCTGATACCACCTTTTTCTGTCACGGCCCCCGACCCGGTTTGACCCGTTTCAGGAGCCGCGGAACAGAAATCCCGTGGTATTTATTTAATTGAGTTTAACAGCGGAAGTTTATCACCAGGATCGTTTTAAAACTAAAATTTTCCCGATTAATTTATTTCACAATTCAGGATAAAACCCCGGTAATTTACAATATTATGATTTTACGGAGAAATCTTTATTTTACAAAACATATTTCTTTATTTTATAATAAGCCACTTTCTTAAGCTTGAAATGCTCCATAGCACTTTTCCTGAATTACAACAGATCACCTGAAACATGTTTGAAAAAGGTTTTGTCAGCGGAAAATACTGAGTGAATCATTCTATTTATTAAAACAGAACTATTTGTTTATAATTTACAGTATTAAGAGAGATTGCAATGTTTCAGATATCAAACCAACTACCCACAGTATTTGTCACTCGAACACACATTGGCTATCTCGTTGTCCAATGGTGTCTGTGACTATGGTCAAATCACCCCTTGGCTAACCCGTTGTCCAATGGTGACGATTATCAAGTAATGTATACAAAACCCCACATACCGGCTGTAATTTGGTGATTACATAAACTTAATCACTGTAATTATAACTTTTGAAAATAAACATGATTTTAAAAGTAATTAGATAAAAAGAGAATGACTCACATTGTTGAATTAACACGGATAGAGTTTATTTTATGGATTAGCCTTGTTAACCTAATTTAAATAATAATGCACACAAAACTGGGTTAGTAACCAATACAGCAATTACGATAACTCACGAGATCAAATTCTCACAACAAACGACAAAGTGCAATACTTAAACATCCATCGAATTAACGACGAATGACAAAGTATAACCCTAATGTGGGCGGCACTTAAACATCCATTGGATATATTGATCGTCGGAAAATGAATCGTATCAGCGATCGAGTTATTACCCTGTTTTGCGGCGTCGATTTGTGAACTGTGTGTGTTTTTGTAGTATTCAGAACGTAACTCGCAGTGTATAAGGAATTTTTACGTCGTTTTAATTCCTGAATTCATGTCCCAAGGCCCTCTATTTATAGGTGAATTTTGACATTGTCGCGGCCCGCGTAAGATCTAAGCTATCCTTTACGCGGCCCGCGTAAGACCTATTTTATGCATAGGGTTGCCACGGTTGGGACTAGCCTTGCTGACTTGACAGTTTTCGTAAATTCAGTTTCTACAGCACACAATTTAGATAATCGTTACTAGGGTTTTACCCCCCCTGAGTTTTAGGGGCCCTAATCCTGATTCCAATTGTTCTGAAAATTTTAGGGATTGTTCAGAATTACTTGGGTTTCTCAATTAGGGTTTCCTATTGGACAATTTAATTAAATAAATATGACTTTTGATGAGAGTTGTTACATGTGGCATACCTGAGAAGTTGACACGTATGCAATTCTAGGTCATCATCTAAGCTCCCTTAATAGATAGTATAGATTTTGCTGCCAAGGAACTAAGGTTGAAAATCATGAATCTTTAATCAACAAAGAACTTGATCTAGATAAAAAAAAATTGTATTCAGATTCATGTAGGTCTATTCAGATAATACAAGGTCAATTTAGGCTATATCAAAATAAACAAAAGGTAAAAATGGATCATCCTTAAAACACCTTGTAAACTCATAATGGGTTAGTCGTTAAAAAAGGGTATAAATGGATCGTTCTTAAAACACCTGTTAATTTATAATCGGTTCGTCATTCAAAAAAATTTATAATGGGTTCAAATGGGCTAGTAACACCCATAACCATTGTTTGCTAACAAATCCTATTGGTCATCGCCTCCACCACCTAATCGTTGTTTGCACCTGCAAGCACTGTTATCCTCGACCACCATCACCGCCACCGCCGACGTCGCTTCCACCACCGTTGTGGTTGTCACTACTGTCACCATTATTGCGACCTCCCCTCTAGGGACTCCCCAACCGCCGCCAATACCATGTCGCTACTTCCCGCCATAAAAATGACAATAATGTTAGGACCCATTTTCATATCTTGTTTTTCTTTGTAAAATGAGTCATTTTAACCTAGGCTAATTTTAGTTTGGGCCCATTTTGACATGAACCAAAGGGATACGTTTTTTAAAATGGCTTGTTTTGCCCCAAGTTTATCTCAAACCTGTTTTCATCTGACCCTCAACCTCACTTGGCTCAATCATTTTGCTACATTATGTAGTTTTGAATACATAATTATAGTGTTTGACATTTTTTGTTCCTTAAGCCGGTGGGTGTGGCAGCGTCATGTGGAAGCGAGATGCTAAGGTGCAGTGGTGCAACTTGAACGAAAATGACAAAATTATAGTATTCGATAAACAATTCAACTACAGAAATGACAAAATCATATTATTCGAATGAGTTACATACCATAATAACTAATAGGCGGATTAGGCGCCAAAAACTTTTGTTTAGCACCGGTTTGAGACTTCACCAATTCTTCAACTCGTTTCCTCTTTTGACATTTTTGCCATCCGGATGCTTGTTTAGGAGGCATTAACACATAAATAACCGACAATTAACAACACTTCATTTTCAGAAATTTCCACAAATTTCTAACAAAGTTTTCACACTTAACGACAATTAACAACACTAAATTTTCAGTAAATCATCAATCGTAAATTTTTAGAAATTAACCTTCTTTCCCTTGCTAATTACTATATTAATACATTAATTTGATTGCAAACTAAAAACAACTTTTCACAATTTAACTCCATGTCTGAAACCAATAAAACAATACGTGGCCTCTATTCGTTGTGCACTGTCATCTACATTTTTTGTGATAGATAATAAAGTTGACTCATAAGTTATAACTGAGTGATATAAAATTATAAATTAATAATCAATACCCAGAATTTCAGAAACTAACAAAATAACAACACTGAACCTCTTCCCTTCGATGTTCTGTTCTTGTTCTTACTCGATGTTCAGGGCCCCTCAAAATCACTGAGCAATTGCCGATGGGTTGTTCTATTCGTGCTTCACTGCTTCTGCTCGATGCCTTGTTGTGTACTTCTGTTACCTGTTCTTTGCTTCTGTTCGATGCCTGCGTCGATGGGTTGTTCCGTGCCTGCGTCATTTCAATATCCAGGAAATTTCCGCCCAAGATTTCTAAACTGTTTTATTATTATTATCAATTTTTAAAATCAATTGGGTATTGGGCTTACTAAACCTAATGTCAATAGATTAACTTTAAACCATAAAAATTGTTTTGTAAATGAGCCTACTTAGAGTTGGTATGAGTACACTACTTAAATATATATATATATATATATATATATATATATATATATATATATATATATATAGGGTTGGGCTAGACAAAAAACCCTATCTTTCTTAGAAAACTCTGGAAACTCAAAGCTATCACATGTAATATACATGTTTTTAAGACTTTTGGGCCAAAAAAATCAAAAAAGCGCCGAGTACTTTTTAAAAAAAAAATAAACAAGTTCCAAAAACTTCGTTGACTAACATGTGTTAGACAAAAAATGCTGAAAGTTGCTGAAATTTGTTTTTTTTTTAAAAAAAACCCTTCGGCGCTTTTTTGATTTTTTTGGCCCAAAACTCTTAAAAACATGTATATTACATGTGTTATTTTTTTCAAAAAAAAAATGTCGGGAGCTTTGAGTTTCCCGGGTTTTCTACCTAAGGAGGGTTTTCTACCTAGCCTTATCCTATATATATATATCGGATTCAAAAAAAACACGTGCCCCTTGAAATCACGGGCTCTGTGCGGTGGTCCTCCTAGCACACCCTCATCACCGGCCTTGCCGATGGCACTGTAGATTAATATAACATAGAACTTTTTTTACCGTATTCAGAGGTATTTTGCACTTCGTAAAGAAAGTTAAGGGCTATCTATAGATCCACCCCTGGTGTTACCAACCATCCCGTCCTACATCGTCTCATCTGGTTTGCCTTTCCTGTTCCCATACCCACAACCTTCTGTGGCGGCGATCACATCCGTCAAATTAAAGTCATACTTCATAACTCAAACATATTTAGCAACTAATCTTTTTCTGTTATCATTATTTGATGGTAAT
The DNA here is from genome assembly GCA_030545235.1 of Helianthus tuberosus. Taxonomy (NCBI): domain Eukaryota; kingdom Viridiplantae; phylum Streptophyta; class Magnoliopsida; order Asterales; family Asteraceae; genus Helianthus; species Helianthus tuberosus. The sequence continues at coordinate 46,470 of JARYGA010043908.1, forward strand.
AGTTACAATCAAGAAACTTCATTGGAACACTAATCGAATAATATGACTAAATGTTGTTTTTTCCACTAAAATTATTTCTTTATAAAACTTTTTAGTTGAGTTCACATTTGAATAGAGAAATAAAGTTTCTACAATAACACGGCAAGTTACATGTTGAGACATTTGAAATCTGCAATCTCTCTAACTCACTCTGCCAGATCCAAAAGGAATTCTGAGTAGCATCCATTTGTTTCTTTATCTCCTCTTTTATCTTTTTTCCTTTATACTATACATATACATTGTTACATTATTATATTCCTTTTTTTACTTACAAGTGAAGAAAAAGACCTGACGGCCTTTTTACAACTTTGCATATTTCGAATTTTCTTTCACGCAATTCTTTTTACAGAGAGATCGATAATTTAATTTTATACCAAGAATTTGGGCCAAAACACATCCATGCCAGAGGCCCAGAACAAATAACAGACCGAAATTAATTTTATACCAGGAATTTAGGAGCCTTTTAAAAATATAAATATATGTGTGCATACAGTTATTTTTAAAAAGGTTCTAATCCTAATCAACTCCTATTAACCATACACAAAATTTGCAAAAAAAGAACCTTGCACCTAATGGATAGAGGAAAGACAACTTAACACTAGGATGTCCTTTGGGGGCGTGTGCTCAGACTTGCTAAAGTGGTTCGCATGCATTAGCATATGGCGGCTCGGCTTTAATATATAGTAATTATCGAAATACCTTCATGTTGTCTATTTAGTGTTGTTTTTCTAAAGGTGATTTTTTATACCTTCTTTCTAGCAAAATAATGTAAGATAGTCGTCCTTGCTATAATAAGATTCAACTATGGTACCTTTCTTCATGGAATTAAAATCTAATAATTGTTTGTTTGAACACCAACTTAGCGACTATGAGGGTGTATTCATTGTTGACATTGTTGTTGGAACAAGCTTTAGCTATGGTACATTTAATAAAATATTTGATCAAATACATTATGATAAAGAATTGCTTAACTTACCCATGCCATGTGATATTATCAACATCTTACTAACATAGTTATAAGCAAATTAGTTTTTTTTATTGTTTTGTTTGATATTTGTTCATTTTTATTTATCTTACAGTTAATGACAGACCCATGATTGGGGCAATAGGATTTTTTTGCCTAAATATTACTCAATCTTTTTACGGGGGGAGCCGGCTTTCCACGCGTATATGTAATTCTGCCACTGCTTACAATGGTATATACCATATGGTGCCAAACATGGTCTTAGGGTTGCTTATTTAAGTAATTTGTTAGATTTATTAGGTGTCTAAGCTTGTCATTCGTGTAAAAAATAATTTGTACAATGTAATGAACGATCTCCTCGAGTTTTGAAAAAAAATATTGAAGTCATTTTCAATACAACATGTCGACATTATAGTTAAAAGTTTATTTAGAACAACTTATTTGAGATCGTGATTCTTTTAGGTTATTGCAATTAAGTAAATAACATATTCAAGTTCAATATGAGAACATACATTACTACTGTGAGAGATATCACATTCATTATTGTTTATTACAAAAAAGTGTAATTAAAAATACTAAAATAATATTTTAAACGGGTTTGTAGTTTGATAGAGATGGGAAATTTCAATTTTGTACTCCTAAGCTTAAAGTAATTTGGAATCGTCGTATCCATCTCTTTTTAAACATTTGTCATCTAGTTTTTTAGTAAAAGTATGGTCGTGTTTTGTTTTAATTGGTTGACTCGACGTAACTTTTTTGAGATGGTGTTATGAGTAGTATGTACAAGTAACCGAAACACAGACGTACATATTAATGTTATGAGAAAGAGTTATTCGGCTTAATGCCCTGCAACGCAGTCAGGGAAAAAACTAGTTCAATATATTTTTACATTAATAAAAATATTGAGTATTGAATATAGAATAATAGATTTACTATGTGATAAAAAGAAGTTTAATATATAAAGTAAATTATATATATGGTTCTCTTTTTTCTTCATTCTCGACCCTCACCTCAACCCCACATCATTGTTCATTCTAATCTTTATCTTTTCCTTTAATCCCCAAACCTACGTTATGGTACCATTTCCTTCCATTTTTATTTCTTTTCTTTAAACACCCATTCTAATACAAACATCTTGAATTGTCAACAGTTGTTATTCATAATTGGTGCTTGAAATATCAGTTTTATATTAATATTTAGTAATATTTTAGTAATGTTTTATTATACATATATTATTTTTGTGTTAAACCTTCGTGTGAGACCACACGTAATTAATAATGTGTTTATTTTTATTGGAATTTCGATGTGAATTTTTTTCATGTGGTTGATATTGGTGTATGATCAGGATTTGTTCAAATTACAATGTGCTTTTGCGTCGTTACGTTTCAATGTTTAGAGCCGTGCCGCAACTACGACAAACCGAACACATATAGATATTATTCTGACTAATGTTACGACCTTTTTTGTTTTCTTTATTCTTTGTCATATTGTGTGATATTGATCGAACTCTCCTGCATCCTCGGCACAAAACAATTTTAGATCAAAGCCTGCATAGTGCATGGTCTATATGAACACTTCAATACGCCTTGTAACAAATTTTAATTCTCTTTCTTTTAGTCAATCTATGATAGTTAAAGTTAAATTTTAACTCTAGACATGTTTATTTGACCGTGTTGCTTGCTTATTTTAGTATCAGTTAGATTGATTGAGGCCTAAATGGTCTAATATTAATCTATCAGTATACCAAATAACAAATACATTATCGCCAACATCCTTCTACGAATCCTCCGCAAAGCATGAGCTAAATCCTAGTTTAATAACAAAATAAATAATTTCTTAAGATTAGTTGTTAATACGATGATTTTATTATTATTATTATTATTATTATTATTATTATTATTATTATTATTATTATTATTATTATAAAGGTTTAAATGTGAAGTTCTATTAAACCAAAGGAACCAAATGTGTAAATCACATGTATCATAAGGGGCTAAAAGGAAAATTTATTAAAACTTTTTTTAAAGGGTAAATTACACTTTTCATCTTTTATGTTTGTATCGAATTAAAATGGATAGCCTTTGACTTAAATAATTACAGTCACAGTTCTTTATTTGACAAACTCATTGCATCTTTGGTCCTTTGACTCTAACCTAGTTAAAACTTTTAGTTAAATCCAGTCATGTGACTTGCATATGAGGGTAAGTTAGTAATTTTACTGGTATAAAGGGTGGAGAATGTAATTTATACTTATATTTGTAAACAAAACACATACATAAACCACCATCACTCTCACTCTAGTCCTTCTTCTCCAAGAAGCCCCTCTTTCTCTCTGTAAAAAGCCCTAAAATCTAAACGCTTCATCACCGTCACTCACTCCGGCCACCTGTCACACCACTTTCTAAACACCCGAAAACTCTCTCTCTAAACACTGCTGCCGGAGTTACCACTCAGACCACAACATAAACCACCATCACTCTGGTTTAAAATTGTTGCTTCTGGTTGGACCACCACCAACACTCTGTCCTGAGATAGACGGTTTCGCCCCTACATTGGTCATACCCTTGAGCACTTGCTGAATCATGTGGTATTGTGCCACCTGACCATCACCTTGAGAGGATGACTACTGGTTGTTCTGCTGGGATTGGAATACGCCACTCGAAAACCGCTGATATCCAACTGGAATACTATTGCTGTTAATCTACAACGGCTGACCTTGAATCGGAGATCTGTTGGGGTGGTGGCGGCAGGATGAGGTGGTGGTGAAATCTCCGGTACGCCGCCTTGATCTCCACCGTATCAGCTCCGATTTGTATTCCGAGCACATCGTAGAGTAAAGATTGATTATTAATCTGTTGAGATCTGGTTGAAAACGATGTCGTTCGTTCAGCTGTGGCGAAATTGGCGGAAATTGGAGAGATTTTGGTTGTCGATGGACGGTGAAATTAGGGGAAGTGAAAAAACAGGATGAAGATGAAAACGCCATCGTTTTAAAGTAAGTGTGCAGATGAATTGGAAGGATATTTGTGGGTTTTTTTTTAGTAGTGAGATGGAATGGATAAGGGGTTATGTTATGTTATATAGATGCGAAAATACGATCGGTCCTGAGCTGGAACTTATGAAGGAAGATAGATTATCATGTATAGTTTGTTGTTATCCATTCATTTATGCGGTCATGTGAGTAGGCAGGTGTCGGTGTGGCAAAGTGGCATTGGTGTGTCCGTATGGATGCAAGTAGGTGAACGGTGGCCGGAGTGGTGGTGCTGACGAGATTTGAGGTGGAGGCGGCAGAATGAGGTGCTGGTGGCAAGATGTGGTGGTTTGGGTTTTAGGGTTAGGAAATTGGGGAAGATGAAGTGTATATGAATTTTTTTTTGTTTTATTTATTAAACATTTAAATAAAACATGAATTGACCATAATACCCTTAAATGAATAAACTTAACTGAAAATTTTAATCTGGTTAGTGCTAAACGACGTAGAGTGTAACGGGTTTTGCAAATAAAGGATTGTGACTGTAATTATTGAAGTTAAAGGCTATCCGTTGCAATCCGGTATAAACATAAAGGACGAAAAGTGTAATTTACCCTTTTTAAATGAACAAAAAACTGATCATCTGGGTAAACCCAATTGCAAAAGGTCAACCATGCCCGTGAATGCAAACGACGTTGATGATCCGGCCTGCCACCATTCCAAAGGATACCCAGCGTCTAAAGGTTCGTTTTCGTAGAACCACTGTGTTTGCTCTAGGCAAGACTCAAATCCATATGAAATCTCAATGTACCATCGGCAAAAAATTCAAAACTCCATCTTCTTCAACAACCCCACATGCAACTTTATGCTTGTATACCCCACCTAAACTTTTTCTTCAAAACTTCATCTTGTTTTTCATTAAACCTCCAACTCTGGCTTCCCCCTTTTCTTTCTTTCAAAATGAAAAAGAGAAAAAATCAAAAGTGCATGGCTTGGGGAGACGAGACGGGGTTCCTGATGGGACTGTAGATTAATATAATACAAAACTTTTTTACCGAGGTATTTTGCAATTCGTAAAGAAAGTTAAGGGCTATCTAAGCCCCCCCCCCCACCCTCCACCCTGGTGTTACCGACCACCCCGTCTGACATGGCCTCATCCGGTTCACCTTTCCCATTCCCACACCCACAACCGCTATCACATACGTCCGATTAAAGTCATACTTCATAACTCAAACATATTTAGCAACTAATCTTTTTCTGTTATCATTATTTGATGGTAATAGTTACAATCAAGAAACTTCATTGGAGCACTATATAAATAATATGACTATATGTTGTTTTTTCCACTAAAATTATTTTCTTTTTTAAACTTTTTAGTTGAGTTGGCATTTGAATAAAGAAGTAAAATGCTACTATAACACGGCAAGTTACATGATTGAGATGTTTGAATCTGCAATCCCTCTAACTCACTCTACCGGATTCAAAAGGAATTATAAATAACATCTATTTATTTCTTTATATCCTCTTTTATCTTTTATACTATACATATACATTGTTACATTATTGTATTCCGTTTTTTTACTTACAAGTGAAGAAAAAGACATGATGGCCTTTTTACAACTTTGCATCTTTCGAATTTTCTTACACCCAATTCTTTTTCCAGAGATCGATAATTTAAATATATTCTAACTAGCCGTGATTTTTTATACCTTCTTTCTAGCAAAAACATGCAAGATAGTCATCCTTGCTAGAATAAGATTCAATCATAGTACCTTTCTTCTTGGAATTAAAACAAACCAAATAATTGTTTGTTTGAACACCAACTTAGCCATTATTAGGGTGTATGCATTGTTGACATTGTTGTTGGAACAGGCTTTAGCTATGGTACATTTAATACAATATTTGAGCAAATACATTATGATAAAGAAGAATTCCTTAACTTACCCATGCCATGTGTAATTATCAACATCTTACTAATATAGTTATAAGAAAGTTAGTTTTTTTTTTATAGTTTTGTTTGAAATTTGTTCATTTTTATTTAACTTACAATCAATGACGGACACATGATTGGGGCAATCGGATTTTTTTGCCTAAATATTACTCAATCTTTTTACGGGGGGAGCCGTATATGTAAGTCCGCCACTGCTTACAATGGTATATACCATATGGTGCCAAACATGGTCTTAGGGTTGCTTATTTAATTAATTTGTTAGATTTAGTAGGTGTCTAAGTTTGTTATTCGAGTAAAAAATAATTTGTACAACATAATGAACCATCTCCTCGAGTTTTGCAAAAATTATTGAATTCATTTTCAATAAAACATGTGGACATTATAGTTAAAGGTGTATTCAGAACAACTTATTTGATATCATGTTTCTTTTAAGTTATTGCAATTAACTAAATAACATATTTAAGTTCAATACGAGGACATACATTTCTATTGTGAGATATATCACATTCATTATTGTTTGTTACAAAAAGTGTAATTAAAAAATACTAAAATAATATTTTAAAGGTTTATAGTTTGATAGAGGTGGGAAATTTCAATTTTGTACTCGTAAGCTTAAAGTAATTTGGAATCGTCGTATCCATCTCTTTTTTAAACATTTGCCATCTAGTTACTTTTCAAAAACTCACAAACTAGGGTACTTTTAATTATTCGAATCATACTCAGAAAATCAGTTAGCACCAAATTTTAGTAAAGATTTCAATTTTGGGCTTTAAATATTCGAATCGGTTCCTTAGGTGAATCAAATTTGAATCTATGAATTCCGAATCGAACCGACCCTATCATTTGAATTATATAAAAAAAATGTATATCAAAACTAAATGTATTTTTATGTATTCTTATATATATTTTATTTATCTCTCATAATGCGGGTTATTTAAATTCAAATTCAGAATATTTAAATTCGAATAACCCAAACAGCAAAAAAAACCGGCTCGACATTGGGCCCACAAAGTAACAAAGATACACAATATGCAACCCACTCCAAATTGCTAAATACAAGCCACAAAATCAATTTTATTATTTTATTTATATAGTCTGGTAGAAGTGCATAAATTTCTTTAGGATATTTTGCATCTTTATTATTGAATGAGGACCCCAGATTTGAATGCACTTTTGAACTCAAGAAGCATAGAATAATTTCATATAGATCTTGTAAAGCTATATGCATGTATTCAGTGGCGGATCTTACCCGTTGAACCTGCCAGGGCCGAAAGACACGGGCACTAAAATTATCACTACGGCCGAAAAACTTGCCAGGGCCGAACACAGTATATATACAAAATTTCGATCGAAATGCGGAAAATTAGCACTACGGCCGAAAAACTTGCCACGGCTCTACTAAGATCCGCCCTTGCATGTATTCGTTCGATTATAAACTATATTTTGCTACCAAGGAACTAAGGTTGAAAATCATGAATCTTTAATCAACAAAGAACTTGATCCAGATAAAAAAAAATTGTATTCAGATTCATGTGGGTCTATTCATATAATACAAGGTCAATCTAGGCTGTATCAAAATAAACAAAGGGTAAAAATGGACCGTCCTTAAAACACCTTGTATATTCATGATGGGTTACTCGTTAAAAAGGTAAAAATGGATCGTTTTTAAACACCTGTTAATTTATGATGGGTTCGTCGTTCAAAAAAAATTATAATAGGTTCAAATGGGCTGGTAACACCCATAACCATTGTTTGCTAACAAATCCTATAGGTCATCGCCTCCACCACCTAATCGTTGTTTGCAACTACGCAAGCATTGTTGTCCTCGACCACCATCACCGCCACCGCCACCGCCGATGTGCTTCCACCACTGTTGTGGTTGTCATTATTGTCACCATTATTGCAACCTCCCCTCTAGGGACTCCCCTACCGCAGCCAATACCATGTCGCTACTTCCCGCCATAAAAATGACAATAGTGTTAGGACCCATTTTGATATCTTGTTTTTCTTTGTAAAATGACTCATTTTAACCTAAGCTAATTTTAGTTTGGGCTGATTTTGACATGAACCAAAGGGATACGTTTTTTTAAATGGCTTGTTTTGCCCGAAGTTTATCTCTAACCTGTTTTCATCTGACCCTCAACCTCACTTGGCTCAATCGTTTTGCTACATCATGTAGTTTTGAATACATAATTATAGGGTTTGACATTTTTTGTTCCTTAGGCCGGTGGGTGTGGCAGCGTCATGTGGAAGCGAGATGCTAAGGTGCAGTAGTGCAGCTTGAACGAAAATTTAGTGGGGGCCGGACTCTCAAAATCTAAATTAGTGGGTAATGGGCTCTTTAAAATCCGATATTTTATACTACAAAAAAATTAGAATTTTTCGGTAAAATTAACATTACGAGAGAAAAATCCAAGGGGGATAGGGCACCCGGGCCACAAGTATTCTCCGCCACTGCTAACGTGGCTACCTCGTACCACTATGAAATCTCCCCCTACCCCCACCCCCATGTGATTCCACAAATAGGTGTGAGGAGCATGATGGTTTTGCCGCTGGGTGAGGAAGGCAATGAAGAAAATACTAATCGGGGGACGTGGTGACGTAACATCGGGCTTAGCATTTGGGACTAGGTTCCCATTTAGTTCTCCCTCTCTCTTTTTTTTTTTGAAAGGTGTGGATCAACTGGTTTGGAAGAATCCCCAAGGCCGCTAGACGCGCGCCCACCCGAGTTCGAATCGCCGGCCAGCAATGCCGTACCTCCCGGTTCGACCGGAACTCGTGCCCCTGTGCGGGAACCCCACAAGCCCTTCTCAAGACGAGAGACGGGCTCGAACCCGGGACCTATGGGTAAACCCTCACACCTCCGACCAGCTGGGCTGGCCATCATTGGCAGTTCTCCCTCTCTCTAGGCAAGTCATTCCACCAACTCTATCTTTCCCGCTATTTTTTTTTAAACAGCCAACAAATTTTATTGAATATGTAAAATCTCAATAAGCAAGTTGCAAGTGAACATACAAACCACCAGAATTAGGGATTACAACTTGAAGAATGAAACTGTTTTTAATGGCAAGTCACCAGCTATGTTGAAGTTAATTGAAGAGACACCAAAAAGCCATGAGAACTACAGTGTGGAAAGCCTTTCTTCTATCTTTGGAGCATTGCAAATGACAGTGAATGTAGAACAAATCCCGAAGACTAAAGGCGTAAATGAGTGGGGATTTGCACCATTGAGCCAGAATGTGCCACATCGATTGGGAGAACGCACATGAGCCGAACAAATGTTCACTTGTTTTGGGGAGTTCGCAACATATAAAACACAGATCAGAGTTAACAAAAATGTTCCTCCGAATCAGTAAATCCTTAGTTGGCAACCTGTCTCGGAACACCCTCCATACAAAAATGGAGACCTTTTTAAGAACCCAATTATTCCACCCATATGGACGTGTCGGGAGCTGGTGTGTACGCGAGGCAATGAAGTTTTTTATACTTTTGACTGAAAAAACGCCTAACCGATTGATGTCCCAGGTCTATTTATCCAAACTTATAGAAAACACAGCCTGCATTAGTGCTGCCTAGAGTTGGCCCAACTCGATCAGTTCCGATTGGCCAACAGTTGTGTTTTCCAGGCCTAGCATCCCCTTTGGCCCATACCTGAGGCCCCCACCCTTTCCGCAATTGTGCACCACTTATTTGATTCAAGGTTGAACTATGATGGAAATTGTAATGCAAGCGAATCTGTCCCGAGCCAAATGCCTAGCCAAAACAAATTACTGTTACCGCAACCGACCACACCTTTGATTTCTTTTGACAAGTCTAAACCCTTACGATCTAGTTCGTCTGAGATGTTGTTAATTTGCTTCCACGGTCTTGGCAAAGAAACTTTAACTTGAAAAAAACTCCATGACCTTGTATTATGATGTATTCCTCAAACCACCCTTTTCCCTAAGCTTTGATCCTTGTTATTAAACCTCCACCACTATTTAGCTAACATGGTTAAATTTGCGTCTCTAAGAGAGCCGAAACCCAAGCCGCCATATTTTATCGGAGCAATCACATTCTCTCATGCGTTTCAATTCATCTTTGACTTGTCCTCCGACCCACCCCAAAAGAAAGCCCTTCTTAATTTTTCCAAATAAGCTATGACTTGAACCAACGCTTGGTAAAGTGAGAAAAAGTAAGTAGGTGACGAGTTTAAAACGGATTTTAGCAACGTTACCCGACCGCCATATTGAAGAAACACTAGATAAATGACTGGAATCAATTCATCCACGGGGTTAGGTTCTGCATAAAAATGGTGGTTCTCTCTCGTTTGATTCAAAGGGACAGACCTTCTTCTCCAATCGAATACTGCAAAACAGAACACCGTTAGTCTCGTCACGGGGAGAAGGGAGGTTCTCTCCGTGACCACACTCCGGCGTGAGAATAAGTATGTGTTTATGAAGAAGAAGAAGTAGTATTGATGAAGTGAATGTAACTTGAAGTTCATACCTGAATTACTCTTCTATTTATAGCCGGGAGTTTGGGCGGGAAAACTTGTTATTGAAATGTTGACAGAAGATGCTAACTCCGTAAGCGGTTATTTCTCCTTCCGTTAATCTTCTTGATCTGTCGTGGGAGCATACAGATCACTGTTTAGATCAATGGCTGGGGAGTTGCCACGTGGAAAGTGGGCAAGTGGAGGTTTCTCTCTAATTCCATGCCATCATCGTGATTTCAGGGTGGCCTGGGATGATGACACGTGTCCCAGACGGTTATAACCGTAACCGTCTGGTGGTGCACGATTGAGTCTTCTGGAAGATTATTGCCATAATCCGGTGTGACTCCTTATCGTGTGGTATCGGCTTAATAAATAATATCCAAGTCTGGGTATTTATTTAAGTGGGTGTGCTGGCTGGGATTTTTATCCCTTTGTTATGGAGAATTGGCGCAAGGACTTATAAATTTCCTTTTGGCACGCAAGTGTTTGCTTACTATTCTTCTTAATTTCCTTTTGTAAAACCAGTGCGCCGCCGCGCAAGGTTTTAAGGATGGTTAGAAGACGAGGTTGTGGTATGATCTCAAGTACTTAAAGTGAGGTTTTTAGGACCTTACCTTGAAAAGGTGAACTTGAGCCTTTAAAAGGTGACATGCTATGGCTGAAAGAACGCGGGATTGCAAGTGTAAGTTGTTTTCTACTTGTTCTTCTTGTGGACATGTTCTGCGCTTTCCCTTTATTCACCTTTCTTGTCTTTACAGGTTGCTGAGTCGGTGTTGAATTCTGAAGAGCTGGATAAAACAGTTGCGCGCTTAGTTGTTGCCGCGCGAAATGACGGGTATGCTCAGGGATATGCGGAATGTTCGCACCATGTAACTAATTCCTTGAAAGTTGATTGGGACACTAGTAAATCTGCTACTCATGGCGTTAATACTGGTGCCGTCCTTGCAGCTATGAAGACAGAGTTCAATAACTTGCAGCTTCCTGTTATGGATTTGATAAATGTTGCTCTTCAATCTGAAGACTATGTAGCACAACTGAAGGAAATTTTCCCCGATGGTGAAGATGAGGACCTAGCGTAGGTTTCTTTTCATAATTGTCTGAACAATTATCTTGGGATGTGTATCCCCTTTTTTTGCTAATGCGCTGCCACGCAAGTACATGTATTGAAACACTGCCGTGTTTGATAGTTTCTTGAGGCGTATTGGTACGCCAGGAATAGTATGATGTGTGTTTTTTAGTTTACAATATTTTGCATGGGTACAATTACTTTGATTAGGTAAGGCGAATAAAGGTGGTATGAAGCTCATGTGTGAACATATGGTCATGTGTGATGTAATCACTGACCGTTCATGAGGCTTGTATTATATTTACCATAATGTTTTTGCGCTTACCAAAAGAAATTGTATGCACTTTGTAAAAAAAACACAAGAATAATAGAAACTTTGTTGTTTATTCCAGGATAAGGCGCAGAGGCCGTTACAAAGTCTATTAAAATAATTACACGGGACTTAACTTACACTCTATTTCCTGCTTAAATTTGATAAACTGTAGTCTGTTCCATTCTGCGAGGAGATCATAGAGTTGTTGCTTAATTTTTCGCTTTCTTACTCGGGCCTTCATCGCCACGTGTGATTTTGCTTAATCTCTTTGCACACATTTTGTAAGAGGTGAGTGAGCTCACCGCTTTTCAGCGCTTTCTCTATTTCGGTGTGCAAAGAGATGCGGTTATTAGTGGTATGCCTGTTGTCCTTGTGATAATCACAATACTGACGCGGGTCTTGTCCGCGCTTGTTCTTCATGGGTGGCGGAGGCTTAAACTGGTAATCCTCCGTACTTAGAACTTCCGCGGGAGTTTGGTTAAGGGAGTCCATTGTCTCTCCCTGTTCTCTTGTTTAGCTTCTCTCTGTGCAGCGAGCTTATTAATTGTGGCTCGTGCATCCTCTGATGAATAGTTCCCTGAGCTTGAATCGCGCCAGCCTTTCTTAAATTTCCTTCTGCTGTTTGGGCCTAAATCTGAGGGACGGTTATGTGGAGGTGGTGGCCTATTGGTACTGAGATTCTTCTCCGTTTGGGCGTAGACCTTAGCCGCTGCCATTAATTTTTCCTAACTTTTTGGGAGTCCTAAACTTTTATCATATCGTCACATCTGACTGCATATTTAAATTGGGCGCGAATCAGCTGCTCGTGAACGTGCCCGATTTCGAGTACTTCCTTTTTATAACGAGTAATGAAGTCTTCCAGACTTTCATCATCATGGCGCCAAATATTCATTACGTCCGCCGTGTCGTGGATGGATCGCCTTTGCTGGTTGAAATGAACCAGAAACTTCTCGCGCAAGTCTATCCATGACGTGATTTTTCCCACATGCAAGTTGTCAAACCAGAGCCTTGCGGCGCCTGTAAGGGTTTGAACGAAAAGGTGGCACCACATCGGTAGGGTCCAGCCTCCTACCATCCCTGCGCTTGTGAAGACTCGCAGATGATCGTCAGGGTCTGTCATTCCGTTGAACTTGCCTACGTTATACGGGAGCTTTGCTTTCTCTAGAGGAGCCAGAGCAATTTCACCAATAAATTTTGAATTCTCCGCCGCTTCAGCAGGGCGATATATCAGATCATAATTGTGCTCAGCCTCAGGATTGTAAACCGCGCGGGGTCTACACTTGTTGTAATTCGGTTGTAACCGACTAAACACACTAGCACTTTCTCCTTCTCGGTAAGTTCGATCATATTCACTGGTGTGGGTGTTCCGCTGAGAACCCAACCTGGTGTGGACTGATGGTCTTCTATGAGAGTGTGACTCATCTCGATACTCTCTTCGACGATTTTCTGATTGAGTATACTCGTACCTCTATGGAGATCTAGAGTGAACCTCTGTGTCTTCGATCTGGACTCGGGATGGTCCATTATGTTGAGAAACATGAGGTACCGACGGTGCCCTAGCACGAGATACTGGCCTTCGTGATTGAGTTTGGGGAGCAGTTTGTGCACATAGCTGTGTGTACACAATATTTAATGCCCCCTGAGATCTGACATACTAGGAGTTTGGGGTCTCTCCTGGGGGTAGAATTGAGCTTACAGGGAGCTCCGGCTGTACCCCTGGGGTGATAGGTTCATTCGGATGATTGAACCGTGCTTCATTGTCATCAGAGGCTTCTTCTATAATACCCTCAACCTGGGTATTGTTGACGAAATTTGGCAGAGAGCCATTTTGCCGATGAGTTGAGGTTTCTTCCATTTGAAAATGGAATTAACAGAGTGAATCAAAAATCGAGAGAAAACGGATGGAACGGAGAAAACGGTGGCCGCCAATGAAGAAACACTAGATAAATGACCTGAATCAATTCATCCAGGGGGTTAGGTTCTGCATAAAAAGGGTGGTTCTCTCTCGTTTGATTCAAAGGGACGGACCTTTTTCTCCAATCGAATACTGCAAAACAGAACACCGTTAGTCTCGTCACGGGGAGAAGGGAGATTCTCTCCGTGACCACACTCCGGCGTGAGAATAAGTATGTGTTTATGAAGAAGACGTAGTATTGATGAAGTGAATGTAACTTGAAGTTCATACCTGAATTACTCTTCTATTTATAGCCGGGAGTTTGGGCGGGAAAACTTGTTATTGAAATGTTGACGGAAGATGCTAACTCCGTAAGCGGTTATTTCTCCTTCCGTTAATCTTCTTGATCTGTCGTGGGAGCACACAGATCACTGTTTAGATCAACGGCTGGGGAGCTGCCACGTGGAAAGTGGGCAAGTGGAGGTTTCTCTCCAATTCCATGCCATCATTGTGATTTCAGGGTGGCCTGGGATGATGACACGTGTCCCAGATGGTTATAACCGTCTGGTGGTGCACGATTGAGTCTTCTAGAAGATTATTGCCATAATCCGGTGTGACTCCTTATCGTGTGGTATCGGCTTAATAAATAAGATCCAAGTCTGGGTATTTATTTAAGCGGGTGTGCTTGCTGGGATTTTTATCCCTTTGTTATGGAGAATCGGCGCAAGGACTTATAAATTTCCTTTTGGCGCGCAAGTGTTTGCTTACTATTCCTCTTAATTTCCTTTTGTAAAACCAGTGCGCCGCCGCGCAAGGTTTTAAGGATGGTTAGAAGACGAGGTTGTGGTATGATCTAAAGTACTTAAAGCGAGGTTTTTGGGACCTTACCCCCTCACATATGATAGATTCCGAGCCTTCCAAATGGACAACCTAAGATCTAAAGAGATCCATGAATGGTTTCCAATTCTTCACTAGATTGATGTTCGCCCCTACCTACAGACCAAGGTATTTAAAAGGAAACTCACCTATTTTTCAATGAAGGGAGTTCGCCATGAGTTGCATCTCATTATCATTCACACCCACCCCGAACAATATACTTTTCCCAATGTTTATCTTAAGCCCCGCTATTAGATAAAACAACGAAGCATCCAACGTAAATGTTTGGCATTTGTTCTTGACCAGACACCCAAGAAAACTACACCATCGACATAAAGTAGATGTGACAACGACGGTCCATCATCAGTGTATTTTATACCTTGAAATAAACCAAGCGAGAAAGCCCTTTTTTATTATACCCGATAACACCTCCATAGCAATCAAGAAAAGGAATGGTGAAAGCAGGTCCCCCTGTCTAAGACTCCGTCTACATTTGAATTCATGAGTGTGTGATCCATTTACAAGTACTGGCGCCTGAACAGAGATAACTATAGCCAAGACCCAACCCGCCATTTATGAGGAAATCCCATTTGTGTCATTACCGAATTCAAGAAGTTCCAGTTTAGAGAATTATATGCTTTGTAGATATCTATTTAAAAAAACATCCCTTTTCTTTTTTATTTTTCATCCAAGCAACTACTTCATTAAGCATAAGTGGGCCATCAGTGATGCTTCTCCCCGAAATGAACGGTGTCTGTTCCACTGAAATCAAATCCCCAATTACTCCTTTTAGGCGGTTAACCAATACTTTGGATACCACTTTGTTGAAACACCTGAATAAGCTAATTGGCCGGAAATCCGGGGGGGGGGGGGGGGGTGGGGTCATCAGGTCTCTGAAATTTTTGGAATCAATGCAATAAACGCTGAATTGCAAGACAAATTAATGGAGCCTTTGTCGTAGAATCACACAAAAAGTTTAACAAAATCAGCTTCAAAACGCTCCCTCCCTCTTTTAATGAACTTAAAGTTGAACCCGTCCGGACCAGTGCGCGGTCTCCATCACAATCCCAAACCGCGTTTTGTATTTCCACCAATTTACTTTCACTCTCTAACATATAAATTTGGTTCTCCTATTGTAGGATGTTTCTTGAGGTTCTGTTCTCGAGTCACCCTGTAATAAGTTTGTTAATTATAAGGTGCAACTCTTGATCCAAGCTCGGATAGCCGCTAAAAGCCTAAAAGTACTAGTCAAATGCGACAACTGACACGATCGTTGTTTAATCGAATAGTATTGTTTATTGAAGCTTTCATGGAATACTATTGTTTAATACTTTAACTACTTTTACATTAATAATATATGTAATGTAAAGAATGAAAAACAGAATAAATCCATATAATGAATAAGATCTCATTCCAGTCAAAATCTTAAGGCCAAAACAGGCGATTATAAGAGAGTTGACTTCAAATCAAGAGTTGACACTTCACACTTTTAGCACCTATCATCAGAAAACCAAAATCGCATACTTCTCCAAATGCTCGCTTTGCAAATCGTGTTTAACACCTGAGGAATAATGGAATAACTTTAAGTGTGTCGTCAATATTTTTCAACTTTAGATGCCAAAAAGTCAAAACTATTTTTTTTTAACGGTGACTTTCACAACAGACGGCAAGGCCACTCACTACCTTCGGTAGCTAACCATCGCCCCACTCCCGCAACCAAGACTATGTTGTCTTAACCGGGCCCACGCTTGGTGCAATAGAGTTTGGCTTAGCGTTCCCCGAGAAAATTTCCAGCCCCCTGCCACTTGACAGGAGTTGCACCCTCCGCAAGAGCTGACACTCTCCGGAGTAAATGCACTGTAATAGAAAACTCAGGCGCTCCTCGGGATCGAACCGGCGCCAATGGCCCCAAATCCTTTCCTTCATTGTTGCTGGCCACTGGGCTGGGAGCCAGTGGTTAAAAAAAAAGTCTAAACTATTAGGTCCATAACAAATAGAAAAGTGAAGTTCCATCACATAATGAACATCCAAGCTGAATAAATGTATGTAGGTGGATTTAGAACTGATATCGACTACTAGAATATATTCTGTTATGTGCAACTGATTAATTCATACAATGTTCGCGAATGGAAAAAAAGAGAAGCATTTTTTCACAAGTGGACATCTTCACACCTTCTTTACTTGGGTAGGGGTCGAGACGATACTTGTTGCGACTTCACATATTCTCATATTCTTGAGTCCTCTATAAATAGATGTGACTCAATAGCCATAAGCATGCAATGTGCCAAAAAAGAAATAGCGGTAAAAGGTGGATGTTATATCTGATGCTTCATAGTCTAACAAAGGTTCTTTTTATAACACTTCGTTGCTTAGAAAGTTGTTCTTTTGATAGATTTGAGATGCGTGCAATGAGGAAGATGAAATGGCAATGAAGAGAGGTCTTATATGAAGGTTAAAGAGTGATTTGGATAGCCAAGGATGACTTGCCTAAACCCCTTTACTCTAAGGTTGTAAATTGTACTCGTATAATTAGACAACTTTTGAAGTGGTTTTTTAGGAAGTCGTCTTTGGCTCGTCTGAGATACTCTTATCTTTCATGTTAGATCTCTTCTTCCAGTATCGTTATCTTATAGTTATTGTGGTCCATCTTATGTAGCGCACAAATAAAAGGCATATTCTCTTGTTTATAGAAGAAAAAAGTTATCTTCTATTAACTTCTTAAGATATCTTATTCTTAAGCATGCTCATTTGAGTTATATCATTTAATTAATATGCCATGTAACACGTTTATGTTTAGCACATGAATACACCCAAGTACCAAGATCGCATTTGATCCCCTAGGCTTAGTTATTCTTCTTAGGCTATGGGGTGTGGGGATGATGGTTTGGGTCATGGATTACCACATGGGACATGATTCGCATGGTACACCACCCTCTTCCAATCCATGCATGGTGAGCATGTATTTATCCACGCCGACCACAAGCCTACGTGAATATATTGGGGGAATTTGATTGGTGGAGGAGGATGTTGGATGATGGTGGGGGTCATGGACCATACCATATAGAGTAGTGGATGAAGATGGGGTGATGTGGCGCTGACCTGGAAGATGGTGATGGTGTCACCACGCCATTTAGCCTTAGCATGATATGACTTATAAATGAGTTACGCACACATATAGCATAGAAATCAAATGGGTAATCGATTTTCG
Source organism: Helianthus tuberosus (assembly GCA_030545235.1). Taxonomy (NCBI): domain Eukaryota; kingdom Viridiplantae; phylum Streptophyta; class Magnoliopsida; order Asterales; family Asteraceae; genus Helianthus; species Helianthus tuberosus. The sequence goes on from JARYGA010043908.1 coordinate 64,229, forward strand.
ATGAGAACTTGAAAAACATCTAATAGAAATTGATCATGTTTAATCACTGGTACAAAATTTTATTATGTATTATGTAAGAGCCTCCACAATAAGATGTTTCATCTTGTTTTCAACCTCCAAAAACGTCATATCATTAAGTTTTACTATTGTGGAGGTCGTTTTTGGCATCCATTTTTGGGTTGTTGTTCTTGGCCAAAATTAAGAAAAAACGGATTTGGGTGGGGGCCATTGTACTATTTGATATTAAATATATATAGAGAGAGAAATAAGTGGTAAAAAATAAAAAATGATGGTGATAATGTGTCAATGTTTTTTACGTTTAGTTTTTTTATTAGGTGTGTTTCGAGTGTTGTTAAAGGAGACTGTTTTTTATGTGATAGCTAACTAGACCCGTTTTTTTAGTATTTTATAGATCTCGTTGTTGTTGATTGTCTAATATACAAGTCTATTCATATGGATTTTCTCTCGTTAAATGAAATTCGGGAACACAGCGTAACTGCAAGCTTGATGAAAAAATAATCATCATCTTCTTCATTTGTTTATAATTTTGCTGAATCTCTAACATATTAATCTCAAAACCATACAACAATGGCGACATGTTACTAGATAGTTTCTCTCCCGGTACAAACCTCCACCACCTATGCCTACATGAATCAATCTCCAAAAACTCATTCGACACTCCACTAACAACACTCACAGTCACCGTTTCATTTCACATAGTTTGCTCTAATTCAGTTATTTTGCCATTCAATGTTCCTAATCTTCGTGTCGGTACACTCGATTCGCTCCTAGTCCTAAGCGATCACATAATTAAGGTTTCAATTGTTATATTATTGTTATTCATGTTTTATTTTTCGTTAGGTTTCGTTTCTTTTGAACATTTGATTATGATTTGATTTGAATTGAATGATCTGACTGTTTTTTATGTGTTTGTATTTGTTGTTGTAGGTTTGTTTGGGATGAGGCTAATTAAATATCAGACAAGTCTCCGTTGAAGGAGATTGTGGAGAGTAGACCTGACAAACGGGTCGGGTCGGGTCATGGGTCAAAACGGGTTCGGGTCAAAACAGGTTCGGGTCAAAATGGGTCAATTATAAAAAAGGGTTGTTTTGGTTCGGGTCGAAACGGGTCCGGGTCAGAACGGGTTTCGGGTCGGGTCCGGGTCAGAACGGGTTTCGGGTCGGATCGGGTCAGTTTTTTTTTTTTGTGGTTCCTGAAGTTTTTTTTTTGCGCCTGCTGTTCCCAGTGGTTTAAAAAAAGCTAGTAAACAAACACATATTTTTGTAAAGAATAAACACAGACGATTGAGAAGACTTGTTCGTTTAAGTGTTCATGTACATAGCACTTAAATGAACGAATACAAAGCGTCAAAGCCGATTTATATTCGTTTACAACCTTAATAATGGTCACCTGTACTCCTAAATACAAAGGCCATATACACATTCAGTTGCATTGTCCAAAATTCTAGCAATGAAATCATAATGATTTGTGGAAATTTACGACAGTTTATATAAATTCATTTCAGACAGATTGTAAATTATGCAATTACATATGAATATAAAATCTTACTTCATATTACTATAAAACCAATCCATTTTGCTCAACAGATAATAACTATGGTTTAACTATTTTTTGCTAAACAAAGTCTATCCATGAGCTTCAAAGCAAGAAAAGAGATCCATTTGATAGCAAAAAAACATTTCAAAAAACCAACCATCATAAGGTCAACAAATACCAGTCAAATGATTCTTATTTACACCCAAACATACAAGATAACAAATTCTATGCTGATATTCACAGCTTCACACACAAATAATAACACATGCATGATAACAAACACAAAATCCCCAACATAAAATTCAATTTTCATTTCAAACAATTCAGCAACTTCACATACAAACATCAAAAATCACTTAAAACAAAATCAAATTTGTAGGTCCCGAAATCTGAGGATCGATAACGAACCGAATCACTTGTTTATAGTAAACACGGTTACGTGTGCGGAATCCACGTAACTATGCCAAATCAAACATATAAAGCAATAATAACAACGGATTAATCAATGATACACATTCGATTGATTAACGGGATGAGAACCGATTACAACTGATACAAACACAGTTCAGACAGAATTTCGGCAGAGTTTTGTTACTATGGTCAATATCTCATCTCTGTGTTCAAATGAAACAGAGATGGGTATTTATACTAAGACACAGACACAACATGACGAAATGGAAATGACTATGGCGAAACACATAAAATCGACGAAACACAACTTGTTTCGTCGACAAACATATTAAACATTCTTTCTGTTTCGTCGTTTGCAGTTGAAGCCCAAGTGATAGCCAAAGCCCAATGCTAGTCTTCGGCCCACATGTAAGAATTACGGCCTGATGCATTGTTCTGTTATAATCTTCTACTAATTCAACATATGAGACAAATGAAGTGACATCATCATGACATCACTAAGGTGATGTCATGGTGATGTGTTGTGCGGGAATGGCTTCCGGCGTTCCGTGCCTCGCGTGTCGAACTCTGGGGCGCACGACAGAGGAATGTCGTGTCTTCGGGCTTGAGCCGGACCTAACCGAGTCGACCCGAACCGAGTCGAACCGAACCGAGTCGTGTCCACATAAAGTGTACCAACAATCTCCCCCTTGGACGCTACTCGTGATGGTTCGTCTTCTGTGATAGTTCGTCTTCTGTGTCTTTCATGTCGGAGGATCTTCAAAGTCTTCACGCGTCGTAAGAAGAAAGTGTATCAACAAACTCCCTTTATCATTCAGGTAGTGTGTTAACAAACTCCCCCTTAAATTGAACTCTCCATTGAGTTATGCTCGTGAATCTTTTGAACGTCAATTCTTTAGACCCTTGTGGTGTTGATGAAGGGTCAGCGGCAACTCGATCATTTTATCCTTTGAGTGCCTCCACTTCGTGTCTTCATTCCAAAGCTTGTCATCGAACATGTTCTCCTCGCCTTTAGCTGATTCTGATATCGCATCTGCACATACAAGAACGCTAAACACGTAATGAGAACAACCGTTTGGAATATAGTTTACATAAACAAACGACACATGTGTGACCATTTTACAATCAACTACCGACCAACAACAGTTTGAAAGTTTAGAAAATGATCAATTTTAATCCTTTAACTTTCAAAACTTGTTAACTTCGACAGTTTATGAAGGTGCAATTGTTTTCCGGCTTACGATCAGGATTTTGGGTAGGATAGACTCGAGTTCCAACATCAGTCAATCAAAAATAAACTAGAAGCAAAATCTTTTTGGATTTTATAAAGTTTATATTAAAACACACCTAAAATCTTTTTGGAAATTTTCATTTTTTCAAAAGTAAAGACGGAAAGCAATAAATAAATATAAACAAAGATGCATAAACTGAAAACAGTAAATAAATATCTACAGACATTCTTTTTGCGAGTTTCGAGGGTAAGAGAATCATATCAGTGTACGGTCACGCCAAAACGCTCTTTTTGTTCAATTAGTTAACATTTAGATGAGCATCCTATAACAATTATCGGTATTGTTGTCCACATAAGCTCAACTTATCAGATGTAATCATGGCGAAGGGATACGTTAAGGTATGATTTATACTTACCGACCGGTGTTCATCCACACATGACACATTCTCGTATCAAGGTATGCACGAGAGTTCATCTTACCGGTGAGTATACCGATTATCATCTGTTTGACCGTATAAAAATGTGAGAAACTCACTTATTTTGATTTGAAAACAAGCCCTATGTGATAGAATCACTTATTGATGAGGAACTTGATTTTCAGATGCATGAGGGCACAGGAGCAAGTCCGTGAACAGGTCAGTACTTCCGTACAGCAGAGAGACGAACTTGACTCCCGCAAAGAATCTGTGATAATATATCACTTATTTTGTTTGGACATGTGATTGTTGATCACTTATTGAGGTCGTATGTAGTATGTACACATATGTATAGTATCATGGAAGATCTTAGACTTCGTCTCCGTTATTTTTACGGTTTGGGATACAACCATGATACCCAGATGATAAGCAGCATAAAGACCGAATATCTCAGAACCCCGGCAATCTCTCAAACGAAATTTCGGTACTAAGACCATATGCCAATGTGTGGTTCCCATCTGGTCTTCAGTCGATTTAAGATTTATATCACCCTGCACACTTTAATCTGATTGTGAGCCTACCGATACATCTTAAATAGAGCTGCTTATCGTTTTTCATTTTGCATTCCAGTTTTAAAGAGGTTTAGACAGACCACTGATCTACTATCATTTTCTCTTTTGCTCGCCAGGAAACTCATTTTTGTTTTTCCAATGTTTTTGCGTTTTGAAATTTTTCACTGTTTTTGAATTTTCAAATATTGGATTTACTCCCCCTAAAATCAATAAACTAAGATAAAATTTAAAAGACACAAAGATATTTACAAAAACGATTTCCCGATGCTGGTTAACTCATGTTTTACCTCAATGCCGTTTACCAAAATTAATTTTGAATCAGAAATGATTTATCGAATTTTGGAAAAATCAGTTGGCATGTCGGTAAGCGGTGCGGACCATGACAACATTGTCTGGCCAAAGAGTGCTATGAGATGATAACAATTTATAAAGCAGCTTAAATATCGACAAGTAAAGGAGAGATTAGAAATTTAAAACCGTATCCTGCAACTGCTTCATGCATTGCAAGGAATCTGAGCGCTCTCCCAAACTGGATATCCACCCAGTGTGGATTTCAAAGTCGATTTTGTAGCTACTGAGAAATCTCTTCACAGCAACAAGATCAGAAACCTTTGGGTCCGGCTGGTCTTCCACATTGCACCAGCGAAGGTTTTTGTCTTTCTCTTTCAGAAGTAGTGTACGGTTGAGCAATCCACGCCAAGGCATCCGCACACCAGGTTGGTTTGTTCAACAAACACATTTTCTTCAATCACAATTTTGATTTGAATCTACCCTGGGGACCCGATCAAAGCCTTGAACAATCAAACTTTGTAATGATTTTCATTTTGTCGAAGCTTTCAATTTCTTTCGACAGACAATTCTGTCTCCCTTTTCTTCTTCTCTCCATCAAAGGCAACCACTCCTAGAAATAACAATATCTTAGGGCTTTGAGTCGCCTATCTTGTGCATGGACACTCCACTATCAACAATCCGATGACTATCGATAGTTCCTCCTGGAACATCCTACACACTCACTCAGAGATTAGTTGGAGAGGGGGACCCAAGCCTTCACAGACTTGGGTCTTCCGGCATGATCGAAGATTGTGACTTCGATTTCCCGATAACCCGGAATTTGAGTGGCTCCCCCTGAAACATTTACCGATTTTGGTTTCCAAATCTGTTTTTGTTTTTCATATTTAACATTTGATTCAACAGATTTTGTTAGGACAACCTCCGGTTTTAACGCCTTTTCAACCTTTTTGACGTTTTGACGTCGTTGTTTTGTTTCTTGTTCTTTAACAGTTCTTTTATCATGTTTTGGTGAAACAGGACGACGTTGTGGGTGAGCCTTTTCAGGTGGTGCTCTTTCTACAAAATTTGGTTTGGGCGAGTTTGTGCAGTCTTTAATGATATGCCCAAACTTCCCACATTTGAAACAAGTTCTCCTTTCAACAAACTTAGGAGAATTTGATCGACGACCAGACGTAGAAGTTGTAGACCCAGATGTACTAGCTTCACACCCATTTGTGTGTTGAGTGTAATTGTTATCATTATTACGTTTCAAAATGTTAACCTTTTGAACAAAATCGGTATTTGACTTATTTTCAAAAGTCTCCACTTTATCAGTACCTTTGGACGCCACAAACTTCACGTCTTTTGCTTTCTTCTTGTGACGAGCTCCTTTTGTTTCAGCCTTTGGTTGTATAACCTTAGGTTTTTGAGCTCGTTGTTGTTGTTGTTTACCATTAAAAGCGATAGGTTGTTGCTTTGTTGGTGATTTTTGATTTCCAAATTTTCTTCTAACTTCAGCTTTTGGAATCGGATCACACTGAGTTACTGAAACTCTCGGAATCCCCTTTTCCAAAAACTTACTGGTAGTATCTTCAAACACTTTATCAATCAAAGATTGATTGACATTTTTAATTGGAAAAGCTGTGTTTGAATAAATTTTGTCATCACCGACTAAAGTGTACAACACGTTATCACTTTTAACAGTAGACACTGTCTTAGTGATAGGATCTATCTCTTCTTTAACAGTAGATGATTGCACAACAGGAGTAGGAGGATCACACAGAATGTGATTCTCAAAAGGCACTTCTACTCCTTTGTTCTTTTTAAGAGATTTATCCTCATCACTCACATCTGGTTCATCATCTGACGAATCATAGTCCTCAACTGTGGGAGGACTTTGTTCCGTACCAACAGATGCTGAATTTTCGGTTGTTCCAGATGAGCCCTCCGAGGAACTGTCCGGTTTGAACCCTAATCCTGTAGTAACTTCCTCATAATCGAGAGGCACACTTGGTTCGAACCGAGGCATATCCTCTTCATCGGGCATTCGAGTATAGTTGTCTCTCAAAGGGGGTGGACACTTCCTATACCCAACGCCTTTCACGTTCCCTTTTAGTTGTTGAACGTCAATTATGTGATCGAGCACAAATCGGGAGTTAGAATAACTCTCCAACTTTTGCTTGATTGCATCATGCTCGCATTTGGCAATGGCTAGTTCCTTTTTGGTTTCCTCAACGATGTTAATGTAATCGTTAATACTAACTTGTTTATGATAAACAGTTTTGGTCACTTCGGAAACACTTTTCTTTAAAGTTTCAATTACAGATTTAAAATCCTTTTCGTTTCTAACTAAAGCCATATTTGCCTCTTTGCACTTTGACAGTTCAATAACCAAACTCTGATTGTGACTATGAACCGTTTCAGATTCACGTTTCAATTCAGCACATTCATGTTTCATATCAGCACAATCATTACATATGCTAGGAGTTTCAGATTGTACCTGACTTGTAGAAGCTGTGACATTAGCCATAAAGGCAGTCTGAGAAGAGAAAGATCCATCTTCAGTGAGAATCTTCTCCATTTCTTTTGAAGCAACAGCAGCTTTCTTGATCAAGTCAGATTTCTCCTTAGCATCATTCGACAAATTATCAGCTTCAGAATCCATTCCCTCCTTGACGTCTGATTCTGAACTGTAATAGCTTCCTGAAGATTCACCATCGCTGACATTCTTGACAACTTCAGCATAAAGCGCAGTTCTTGTTTGATCACTGTTTCCCAACTGTATGGCCGAACCACAATCGACAGTAGGTTTAGGAAAATAGGCACTTGGATCGAAAACCGGTGGTGGAGCTGATTGAGGAAACGGAGAAGAGTTTGTATTTGATACAAACGCCGTTTGTAACTTTGGTTGCTGAAGACTAGCTGACGGGTTAAAACCTCCTCCAGAATACATTTTGATATTTTGAGGAGCAGCAATTCGTTTTGCTTTCCGAATTTCTTCATCATTCTTGTGTTCCAGCTTCTGTACAAATTCATAGATATTAACCGTATCCAGAATGCCCATATGCTTTAGAAGCTTGATGAATGGACTCCACTTTGGAGGTAGAGCATCAGCAAACCGTGCTACAACTTCCTTTTGAGTTGCAGTAACAGCATAAGCAAACATTTCACTAATCAAATGATAAAAACGAGTAGTTATATCATTTAGGGTTTCATTCTCTAAGAAATGAAATGATTCGAATTTCTTCTTCAACAGATCATGCTGTGTCTTTCTTTTCGCTGCATTTCCTTCACCTCTTGCTACCAAGGCATCCCATAACGCTTTCGTGCTTGTACAATAGCTGAATTGATGATAGATGTCTTTGTGAAGTGCTTGTGTAAGAATTGCAAACGCCTTCTTCTCAAGATCATACGCTTTCTTGTCGTCTTCAAGCATATTAGTAAAACCCGCTTCAGTTGATGCTGCTGCTTCGAGAGCAAGGTTGCATTCAGTAGTGAAACACGTCCAAAGTTCTGTGTTTTGCCCTAAAACATATGTGTGAAAACGACCTTTCCATGATGGAAACTCGTTCATATGATTCAACTTTGGCGGGCGATTGTTGCTGCCCGTTTCGCTCTCGCTAATCAAAAGATTTTGAATGTTTTGGTTCTGATTGGATGCCAAAGCCCATTGTCCGTGATGTAGCGCGTGAAACGGAAAAATGAAGATTACACGTTGATTCTAAGAATACCCGTGTGTTCTTCCCCAACCCCCAAATTGCAACCCAAAGGCCACGGAATTTGAAGTGAAAATTCAGTTTTCTCAAAATTCAAGTCTGATTGTTTCAATTACCAAAGGGACATATAAATAAGAACAGAAATTCGAAATGGGCCTAAAAAAGATAACGGGCCAAACACAAGCCCAAAAACAAAATGCCCAAAATACTAAAAAAAACATAAAAATGCAAATAACTAATGGAAATAAGCGTTTTTTGGCCCGGACGATGACCCAAACCGCCAATGGCCGTTTGCAGCAAGATGGAGTTTTTTCTCACGTTCGTTTCGCCTGGTCGCACGCCCAAAACGGACCTCCGTAGCCCAAGTTAGAGCCATTTTAGTGAAGCCCCTTTTGTTACGCGGTCTTGGGCCTCCAAATACAAAATAGCCTGTTCCTCCACACTTGGGCCCGCATCAGTCCGGCACTTATAGTTGGTTGACCAAAAACACTCTTTACCCACGCTGCTGCGGAAGTCGGATCTTCACGTGGTCTCGAGTCCATACTCCAATCCCATGGACTAGTACAACTCATATTTGATGTATGTATGATAGTACCTGCACAAATTCTTGAAAACAAACAGTAAGCAAGCTGTTACAAGTCCTCTGTGTAAAACAGATCTGTTTTCGACGAAACAGATTTCACGAAACAGGTTTGTTTCGTCTAAATGACTGATGACGAAACAGACTTGTGATAATAGTGATTTGTGGCGAAACAGAATTTGTTTCGTCAAAGATGTTGTGGCGAAACAGACGCTTGATTCGTCAAAGATGTTGCGACGAAACAGATGTGATTCGTCGGCTGCTTGTTTCGTCAAAACTGGGTAAAAGTCAGTTGGTTTAGATATTTAAAATATCTACTGACCAGTCAAAGGATAAGACCAGACACAAAGATATTTAACCTGACACAAGGTATGTTTGTAACTCTTATTTTCAACGAATCAGACTTTGTTTCTGAAACCAATTATCACTTTTACACAAAAGTCAAGTAATATATTAATAAGTTATAACACTTGATTTAAATAGCTTATCAGATCAAATACTCAGTTTATAACAACAACTATGAATATTTTCAAGAACACATCCAAGAACATGAGTTTTCCGATGAGTTTTCCGATCACCGATAATTTTCCGAAACACCAAAATACACTAGATTTTCACTAAAAACCCAGTTTAAAGCATAAACAAACAATCTAACTTAGGTTTTTGATAAAAATCTGTAGCAAACAACAATAAAACAGCAGATTTATGAATATTTTTCCAGAAAATATAATTTTTCAAGAACCCATTTTCAGAAAAACACACACAAAATACTTGATAAAAACTGAATAAGTTTGATTTTAAACAAGGATAAGAGCCAATGCTCTGATACCACTTGTAGGTCCCGAAATCTGAGGATCGATAACGAACCGAATCACTTGTTTATAGTAAACACGGTTACGTGTGCGGAATCCACGTAACTATGCCAAATCAAACATATAAAGCAATAATAACAACGGATTAATCAATGATACACATTCGATTGATTAACGGGATGAGAACCGATTACAACTGATACAAACACAGTTCAGACAGAATTTCGGCAGAGTTTTGTTACTATGGTCAATATCTCATCTCTGTGTTCAAATGAAACAGAGATGGGTATTTATACTAAGACACAGACACAACATGACGAAATGGAAATGACTACGGCGAAACACATAAAATCGACGAAACACAACTTGTTTCATCGACAAACATATTAAACATTCTTTCTGTTTCGTCGTTTGCAGTTGAAGCCCAAGTGATAGCCAAAGCCCAATGCTAGTCTTCGGCCCACATGTAAGAATTACGGCCCGATGCATTGTTCTGTTATAATCTTCTACTAATTCAACATATGAGACAAATGAAGTGACATCATCATGACATCACTAAGGTGATGTCATGGTGATGTGTTGTGCGGGAATGGCTTCCGGCGTTCCGTGCCTCGCGTGTCGAACTCTGGGGCGCACGACAGAGGAATGTCGTGTCTTCGGGCTTGAGCCGGACCTAACCGAGTCGACCCGAACCGAATCGAACCGAGTCGAACCGAACCGAGTCGTGTCCACATAAAGTGTACCAACAAAATTTAACAAACACTCTACCATTTACCCCAATTTTCACAACAATTTAACAAGAATAAGTCAATAGCACATATGAATATAGTAAAATAAGTACAGCTATTACCAGAAGAAGTAAGTGAAGAAGATGAAGAATAGGTACAACTACCTCCCTCCATTCGGTGACTGAATCTGACCGTTTGATCAACGTTGCAGCAGCTTATTCACACAAATTTTACGGTTCTGATGAAGTGATGATGATACCTTAACCGGAAAAGATGTCGTCGCTGATGATGCCGACGGAGGGTGGGGGGTTTGTGGCGGAGGAGACGACAGAGACGCGGAGACGGTGGCGGGTTTGTGGCGGAGGAGATGGCGGAGGCCGGAGAGGATGAAGATGCTGTCGTCTGAATCGCTGATGATGAATTGATGATATTCACTGAACGTCTGAACCCGTGGTATCACCTAAAGAACCCTAAAGACCCGTTCTTTTAAGATTCTCAACCCGTTTCGACCCACATAAACCTTTTTTGTTTTTTTTACTTAACCCATTTCAACCCTTTGACTTAAATTACTTTACCCAAACCCACCCATAGTATATTATAAATAACCCAAAATGACCCATATCAAAGACTTTGGGTCATAATTGCCCCCCCCCCCCCCCTAATAGAGGGGATTCATGTGTAAGTTGCCAAGATAGACGATGATCTTAAGGTATTTAATTGTTTTGAATCATATCATTTCTTTCGTTGTAGGCACAGTTGGATATTTATGTCCGGTTCGATAAGTCAACACTGCCGATCGGGTCTTGAACCGTAAGAGTTACACCGTGGGTAACGAACTAAAATCCACTTAACTAATTTAACTAGTAATTATGAACGATACGCGGGTATTAAACTGAGAGACAGGTACATGGACCGGGTGAGACAAGAACACTCCTCTCGCCACTTGTCGCGCATGCATCCGTGCTACGCCACTTGTCGCGCATGCACTCTTACATCGCCACTTGTCGCGCACCTAGATCTCGGCCAATGGCATTACATGCAGTATGCATGTCCGCCACTTGGCAAACATGCATAGATCTTCATTCTCTATTTAAAGGAGGGTTGGTCTTGCATTTTAGAGGTTGGATGAACTAGCAAAAAAACTCTCATAACACCCACAACCAAAACCGGCCAAGACCGCCGCCGGCCACCTCCGCCGCTACCCGACCCATTCCCGCGTTTCGATAGTTCGTATAACTAGCACTTGTTCGTTGAACCTCGGTGTCTCAACCGGTTATTCACTAACCTAAGGTATATCTAAACCCCCTATGGTTGATGTTCTATTTCGTGTTCGCATGTTGGTGATCTTGTTCCATTACGGGTGTTCCTTGGTATAAAAGTGTTCATGTTATTTTGCTACATACGCTTCCGTTGCTTAAAAATGTATATATAATTTAACTAGTTAAAGCTTATTTTAAACAACATATATATAAATGTACTCTTAATTGTCAAAAGTGTTTTGACTAATATTTGTAACAAATAAACACATACATATATGAACCGGGTTCATAAAATAAAAGTAAAATTATGCCACGGACATCCTTCAGGCAATGTGGTTGTAAAGCATTGGTTAGCATTGGTTTAGATAGACAAGCATGCAGTAGCAGCAATGCTAAAAATTTTGAATGGTATTCAGATTTATGTTCCTTAAATATGGTATTGAACTTGTGTGTGTATCTATTTCCCACAATTAGCTATTAGATTCATCCTTTCATTTGTTTTATCCTTGCTGTTGGCATAATATGGTTTCATCCTTTTTTGGTTGATTCCGTGCATCTGGTGATTTAATCTGTATGCTGATGTTTGTGTTTCTTCGTATTATTTGTATTGTATTTAAAGCTATTTTTCTGTTCAACTCTTTGCACATTTTGTTGTTTTGAGGCTATGTGCGTTCTATACCTTTAGCAGAATAATCAGCTAACAAACGCTTCATTGAGATCTATATATTCACACACGTCAAGGAATGCTTGATTGTTGATTCCTATTTTTCTCAATGGCAGATTCGTATTGCTGAGTATAATAGTGTTCGAAGTCAACTCAATGCAATTAACAGAAAACAGACTGGTAGGCAGTGGCGGATCTTGCCCGTTGAACGTGCCAGGGCCGAAAGACACGGGCACTAAAAAGAGCCCAGGCAAGCCCGGGCCAAACATAGTATATATAAAAAATTTCGATCGAAATGCGGAAAATTAGCACTACGGCCGAAAAACTTGCCCGGGCCGTGACCTTGCCACAACACTATTAAGAACCGCCCCTGCTGGGAGGTAAACTATATACACACTAATGCCTTTGATATAATCTCTCTGAAGTGGGAATTTCAACTCGTTAACTTATGAGCAGCTCGATTCCGGCTGTGTTATATCTCTAATGGGTAAACTCAAAAAGTACAGCTACAACGAAACGGGTTAAATGTGACACAGAACGGAAGCACACAAGATAATAATATAGAACACACTTTTACAAATTGATAATCTTTTATTGAACACCTTCAACTTACAAGAATATCCCAGGATAAGGGGCGGATTTTAATTGTTGCAGTAAGCGAAAAGTTTTCAAAACTTACCAACAATTACGGAAATTAAGCATCTATGATATCATCTAACCAAATGAATTCCCAGATTTTACAATATTCTAAACAAAAGGGTAACAAAACGAAACCGAAACTCCTCACGGTGGAGAGTTATGCCCTTTTGAAGTTGGGCTTCTTTCCTGCTCATTTCCATTCTTCTATTACTCCATGAAAGAGTTTTACTGTCTCCTGGATCTTTTCCTTATCAAAATGGCATATAATGGGTGGAACGAGTTGAAAATCGTCATATTGTTTATGTTTACACATAGTCACATACAGCCTACTAAAACCCATTATTCAAAGAATTAGATTACAAACTAATAAGATATATATTATTTTTTTGTAACCAACTAAACGTAATTAACACAAATTCGTATCGCAGCTTTCTGTCTAATTTACTAACGCCGAATGATATTGTGACTTCAGAACATTTGGTTACACTCATTGCTGTTGTTCCCAAGTATTCCCAGAAGGATTGGTTGTCATGTTAGGAGACATTGACAACTTATGTGGTGAGATCATCTTATTATGATTATAAAATTCAATACTGCCTACTAGTTTAGTTATTCATTTGGTACAATGTTTCTTTTATCTTTAAGGCTGGAGGGTGTGGGGCGCCACCCTTCCGCCACATCGACCACCATAGCGCCCCCCTCTGAATTCACCCACACCGCCGGCGCCATAGCCGGGGCGCCATACACGCTCCGCCACCGCTATGGCGAGCGGTAACGCACAGGGACCGAGGCAATTTTGATTTTTTGGACCGTTGAACGGTCAGAAATTAAAAAAAAAAAACTTTTTTATTTTATTTATAAAATCACACTATAAATCACTCCTCCTACTTTCATTCCTTTCACTCTCTACCTCCATTTTTATACAACTCTCTTCATTTTTTTTAAAACTTCCAACAATGTTTCCTAACAACTTAAACAACCCATGGGATCCGACCAATCCGTATTGGCAAACTTTGCAAAACAACGAGCAAGAGGACCGCTATCGCCGAGACCCGCGTACGGGGGAGTTTGGATATTATGTTTTTATTTTTAATTTTGTAGTTATTAAAATTGCCATTTAATTTAAAAAAAATATTTAAATAAAAAATAATTAGGTAATCATGACACGGGGCTCCATCCACACCCTCCAAATTAAAGGGGGGCATGATAAAGCCCCCATGCTGACATGGCGATGACGTGGCTCCTAGTTGGCACCTATAAAGCCCCATGGGGCTCCATACACCCCCCCCCCCCCCCCCCCCCCCCCCAGCCTAATATATATCCTTTTTGCAAGTTCTACCTTTAAACCGAACTAATTGTTCCAAGTCCCTAGATCCTCCAAGAATCTACATGAGGACAATGAATATGCTCCCTATACTGTAACCTTATTTAATCGCAACACTGATAATTTCTGAATTAAGGCACGCGAAAGAGGATTCCATGGGAGTTTGTTAATATATTCATGCATACTTCTTGTAACATGACTATTGTACATAAAAACATCTAGTATTTTGTCAAGGTCGTTTATCTTTTTTCGATTTTTCTAATTCTGATTGTTATTCAGATTCGCGATTTTGAATATAACTCGGAAACTAAAGAGAGTCGGAAACAGGAGCTTTAAAAACTGATGCAAGACCAGGAATCCCTGAAAAGATCTCTTTTGCAATGTTGTTATACCAGTTATGGAGAGGGTTTTTTTATCTCTCTTAATTTATCTTTTGAATTTATTATGCTTAGTTTAAGAAGTGAATGTTGAATATCAATGAAATGTGCAGCGGAACTAACTTGAATCTTTGGATTCATGTTTATTAAATACAGAAGCAAATGAATACAGTTTTGAGACAATGGACAATTCGAGTGGGAAATTGTCTTGGTGCCGGTAAATGTTCCCGGCAAGACCTTTATATACATTACACATAACGGTTATGTGATGGTTGATAACCGTCATTTGAAACGGTAACTCACAACCAACACAACCGTTCGAATATAATCATTACATACTTCTATGTTGATCAGTTCTGGTTAAATTTAATGGAAAACATGAATAACATACCTGTTATAGTGTTCAAAGCAGTAGAGAATCCAGTCATAGTGTTCAACATCTTTGTCAGGATGATCCGGTTCCTCCTTGGAGTGTAAAGTTATGATGGTGATGAAAAACCGAAGTTAGGGTAGAATTCGGTTGAGGGAGAGAGGACGAATTATGATGTTAATGAGAGTTGTGATTGTGTAAAGTGTCTAACCCTTTAACTCTCTAATAAGCCCCTTATTTATACACCCAAGAGGAAACCTAATTAGTTAATAAGGGTAATATGGTCCATCAACAATTACCAACTAATTATAATAGGTTATTAATATATTTTGATCTAATATAATATAAATGATTATATAGGCTACAAGATTAAATATTACAACATTAATATATTTAATCTTACATTCTCCCACTTAGCCAAGTAATCATTTATCATGAGTATTAGGTAAGCCTGGCCAGGAGTTAACACTCATTTTAGCCTTAAACCAAGAACTATAGCAGAGAAATACAGCCGTTGAATCATCATTCGACTCAGGACCCCCATTAATCATACTATAGCCTCAATTTAAAACCTAACAGTTACGATCAAAATATGTATAAGCCCTTTAGCGTCTGACTTGTATTTATATTTGTCTATATGTCATTATACCGGCAGAACATATGTTAGAGACATACAAAATCAAACTGAGGAAATTTTATTAATTAAAACATAAGCTAGTACAATATGCCATTAAATAAGGTCTTTAGTAAGTCCCATATTCGATACATGTTCTTCGAAAACTTTAGGTGGGAGACCTTTAGTCATCGGATCCGCAAGCATATCTTTAGTACTAATATACTCAATACAAAGATTATTTTCCTCAACTCGTTCACGTACGAACAAGTACTTCGTATCAAGATATAAACCAGCTCCAGTCGAACTGTTACTGTTCGAGAAACTAACGGCAGCTGAGTTATCACAGTAAAGCTTCAATGGTCTAGAAATGGAATTAACGATTTTGAGTCCAGTGATCAGATTTCTAAGCAACATTCCATGACAGGTTGCGTTGTAAACAGCAATGTACTCTGCCATCATTGTGGAAGTTGTAGTTAACTGTTGTTTATGACTCTTCCATGAGATAGGTCCGCCTGCTAACATAAAGATGTAGCCCGAAGTGGATTTCTTGTCATCTTTGCATTTAGCAAAGTCAGAATCAGAATAACCTACCACTTCTAAATGATCACTTCTTCTATATGTCAGTTTGTAGTCTTTCGTCCCTTGCAGATATCTGAGGACCTTCTTAGCTGCTTTCCAGTGATCTAGGCCAGGATTAGTCTGATAACGACCTAGCATTCCAGCAATGTAAGCGATATCTGAGCGAGTACAGACTTGAGCATACATCAGGCTCCCGACTACTGACGCGTAAGGTATCTGGCTCATTTGCTCCTTTTCAACCTCTGTTGTCGGACACTGGAATGAACCGAAAACATCTCCCTTAACTACTGGAGCGACGGAGGGTTTGCACTGTTGCATGTTGTAACGTGTAAGGACACGATCTATGTAAGTCTTTTGAGACAATCCTAAGATCCCTTTGTGTCTATCTCGGTGAATTTCGATGCCAATGACGTAAGAAGCATCTCCGAGATCCTTCATGTCGAAGTTATGCGAGAGTAAACGCTTCGACTCATGCAACATGTCTAAACTATTACTTGCCAATAGAATGTCATCTACGTAAAGGACAAGTATAGTAAAGTTACTCCCACTCATCTTGAGGTAGGTGCATTGATCCACTTGATTCTTCATAAAACCTTGCCTCTTCATGACTTCATCAAACTTTAGGTACCATTGACGTGATGCTTGTTTTAACCCATAAATGGATTTCTTCAACTTACAGACTAGATGCTCCTGACCTTCAGGTTTAAAGCCTTCAGGTTGTTTCATGTAAACATCTTCGTCTAAGTCTCCGTTAAGGAAAGCAGTTTTGACGTCCATCTGATGCAGCTCTAAATCAAAATGAGCTACTAGGGCCATGACGATCCTTAATGAATCTTTACGAGAGACAGGTGAAAACGTCTCTTGATAATCAATTCCCTCTTTCTGAGTGTAGCCCTTTGCAACCAATCTCGCTTTGTAGCGTTCAACGTTCCCATTCGGATCCAGTTTTGTTTTGAACACCCATTTACAACCTACAGGTTTGGCACCATTGGGTAATTCGACTAAATCCCAAACGTCATTTTTCTTCATGGATTCAAGCTCATCAATCATTGCTTTGTTCCATTCAGAAGACTGATCACTGCTAATGGCTTCATTATAAGAGATAGGATCATTGAGCTTTCCAGCATCCATTTCAGTCAGGTAGGTAACATAATCATCCCAATTAGTAGGCCTTCTTTGCCTAGATGACCTCCTGAGTTGATTATTGGGTTCAGCGTTGTCTTGGTTTTGAGCGTTTGATGTGCCTTCGTTATGAGGTATAATGGGTTCTGATTGTGGAGGTGGAATTTGTGCAGTGACTTCAGGTGCAGTTGCATGGGGTACAAGAGGAGTAAACGGAGTAATGATAAGCGACGAGTCTCTCCCCCCCCCCCCCCCCGCGTCTTGTACTTCTTGCAATTTTTCGTAAGGGTTGGTAGTGCTCCCACTGACCTTGAAATCCTCCAGGAACGCAGCACGCTTGGTTTCAACAATACGGGTGACATGGGAAGGACAATAGAAACGATAACCCTTTGAATGATCAGGATACCCAATAAAAAAACAGGTAACTGTTTTAGGGTCAAGTTTCCTTAGGAAAGGATTGTAAAGTTTTGCTTCAGCAATGCAGCCCCATACTTTCATATATTTAAGACTCGGTTTCATTCCTGTCCAAAGTTCATAAGGAGTTTTAGGGACAGACTTAGAAGGAACTCTCTTGAGTATATGAACAGCTGCTTTTAACGCTTCAGTCCAGAGGAATAATGGTAAATTAGTGTTGACTAACATACTGCGCACCATGTTCATAAGGGTACGATTTCTTCGTTCAGCGACACCATTCTGCCGAGGTGTACCAGGCAGGGTGTATTGGTTCACAATCCCCTGGCCCTTACAAAACTCATAAAATGGACCAGGAGCTTGACCCACATCAGTATGTCTTCCATAATATTCACCGCCTCTATCTGATCTCACAACTTTAATCTGACGATCTAATTGCTTTTCAACTTCAGCTTTATAATCTTTAAAAGTTGTTAGAGATTCAGATTTTTCCTTTATAAGATACAAGTACATGTAACGAGAATAATCATCAATGAATGTGATAAATGAAGTATGTCCTGTTATACCAGCAATTTGATAAGGACCACTAATGTCAGTGTGAATGAGTTCTAATAAATTAGAGCTCCTATTGGCACCTTTCTTATTTGCTAATGTCAATTTGCCTTTAAGACATTTGACACATGTTCCAAAATCGGTGAAATCGAGAGGAGGTAAGACTTCATCCTTTACGAGACGATTTAATCGTTCTCTTGAGATGTGGCCTAAACGTTGATGCCACAACATAGATGAAGTCTCTAAGTCTCGAATTTGTTTCTTTTCTATCTTTGTGAGTGATTCATTAATGTTATATGACAACAAAGATTTAGAAAAATTATCATCTAGTTCTAATCTATAGAGACCACCATCCAGAATGCCAGTACCATAAACAACGGAATCATAGAGAATAGAAAGTTTGCGATGACCATGAGAAACGACAAAACCGTCCATGTCTAACTTTGGTCCTGATACAAGGTTCCGAGTTACCTCAGGAACATATAAGGTATCATAAAGTTTAATACATAAACCAGTTTTCAAAAATAATTGTAATGTTCCTATGGCCTTCACTTCTAATTCTCGATCATCTCCAACTTTAAGTGTTCTTTGGTTTCTTCCCAGCTTCCGGATTGTAAGGAATCCCTGAAGTGAATTGGTAACATGTACCATAGAACCAGAGTCAAACCACCAAGAATTAGCAGGAACATTTAAATTAAAGGACTCAAGTATCATGAAAAAATCGTTACCTTTCTTAGCCAGCCACTCCTTGAAGTCAGGGCATTCCTTTTACTTATGTCCTGTTTTCTTACAGAACTTGCAGTAGGGTTTGCCTAAGGAGTTCTTAGAGCTGGAAGGTGCACTTGTATTAGGAGTTGGATTTGGCTTTTGAACCTTAGAAGCATCCTTTCTTTGATAATTGTGCTTCCTCTTCTTTGAGCTGGAGGTGGTGAAGTTAGCAACATCAGTATGGCGATCCATTTTCATACGCTCTTCTTCCTGCACACACATAGCGATCAGCTCACTCATCGTCCATTTGTCCTTCTGAGTGTTGTAATTGATCTTGAATGCTTCATAGGACGAAGGAAGCGAAGTGATGATGAAGTGAACAAGAAAACCATCACTGATCTCCATCTCTAGGCCCTTCAACTTATTGGCCATGTCATGCATCATCATGATGTGTTCGCGAATGCCGCTCCTCCCATCATACTTAGTCGTCACCAGCTTGAGGATAAGAGTGCTAGCGTGTGCTTTTGATGTTCCCTTGAATTGATCCTCCACAGAAGCCAAATAGGTTTTAGCATCGTCAGAATCAGGAATAGCTCCTCTGATAGAGTGATGAATGGACTGCTTCATGAACATGAGAGACATGCGGTTACTTCTGGTCCACTTATCATGAAGTAACTGCTGAGGAGCAGTACTCTGTGGAGTAAGGTCCGCTGGCTTATCCTCTCTTAGAGCATAATCAAAGTCCAGCACTCCAAGTGTAAGCATGAGGGCATCCTTCCATGCAGCAAAGTTATCACCAGTCAAAGGTGGAATCCCTTGATTGGGTGCTGATAGTGGAAATAAGATGAGCAAGTTATGATACTAAGAAAGAAGTCTTAATGTGATCTAAAGGGCATGTTATACTAAGGCAGGCATAAGTAATGACCATTATAATTATGAAGCTGTGATAATGTCTATTACTAACATCAAAATAATAGACTTAGTAAAATTCTATTTAAATGAAGACAAATCAGCTTTGGCCAGAAGTGTAATCATTTAAATATGTGTGCAAAGTAATTGTGACAAATCAGCTTTGGCCAGAAATAAGACAATCACTTTAGTTATGCACTTGTCAAGTCATGCTAAACATAAATGAATTAAATCAGCTTTGGCCAGAATTAAGACATTTCACGTTTGTAATGCATACTTAACATAGCTTTTATAATACTTGAACAATAAATAGATGTAGTAAATCAGCTTTGGCCAGAATTAATACATCAAAAGCTCATTCAAGTTAAGCTATTTTGGTTTTGCAAAATTATCTGATTCTGATTAGTTAAGTAAGTGTTAACAAAACCAAGTATTTAATAGCAAACCACCTGTTAGGTCACATTAAACAGCGTAAAAAATAATGAGGTTTCGAGTCTTGTGCGATCAGTAATGCTTTGTGCGATCGGTAATGCCTTGTGCGATCGTTAAGGCCCAAGACTTGTGCGAAGTAAATAAAGCCCAAATCTTGTGCGATCATAAAGGACTTGTGCGATCAGTTAGGCCCAAAAAAAATTTGTGCGATCAGTGAGGCCCAAAACTTGTGTGATCAATAATGCCTTGTGCGATCCACAAGTCTTGTGCGATCCACAAATCTTGTGCGATTTTTCCCTTGTGCGATCAGACATCATGTTTTTTTTTTTTTTTTTTTTCTCTCTGATCTTGTGCGACAAAAGGGAAAAATTTGTGCGATTTTGATGATGATTTCGAAATCTCTCTTTAATAGCTGTTATTTGTGATAATAACTAAAACCCGAAATTTAAGGGATTTTGGGATATTATTTCCTAATTTATTTATGATCTAAAATTATCAAATATTTCGAAAAATAATAACTGATTATCTATTAACAGTTTTTTTTTCGAAAATCTAATAGATAAAATAAAGATCAAAATATGGAAAAACATCCACTAGTCCAAATTATATTCCAAATCTTATGGAATTTTCGAGTTTTGCTTAGAACATAATGATGAACCCTAAAAAAATAAGAACATAATCTGGAAATCCGAAACCTGATTTTAATGGTTTTGTAATGGATTTCATGACAATAAGTTTAACCTTTATGATTTCGAGTCGGTTTATCAATTAGCAGGATCCGAAAACAGGAATTTCGGTCACAAACAACTTGAAAACAGTTTTTGATTTTAATGCTTTAAAACTTCCGTTTTCCAGATTTTTGATCCGAGAATAATGGATACAAAATCAGAACTGATTTATCAACATATGCTCTGATACCACATGTTGATCAGTTCTGGTTAAACTTAATGGAAAACATGAATAACATACCTGTTATAGTGTTCAAAGCAGTAGAGAATCCAGTCATAGTGTTCGACATCTTTGTCAGGATGATCCGGTTCCTCCTTGGGGTGTAAAGTTATGATGGTGATGAAAAACCGAAAGTAGGGTGAGTTTCGGTTGAGGGAGAGAGGACGAATTATGATGTTAATGAGAGTTGTGATTGTGTAAAGTGTCTAACCCTTTAACTCTCTAATAAGCCCCTTATTTATACACCCAAGAGGAAACCTAATTAGTTAATAAGGGTAATATGGTCCATCAACAATTACCAACTAAGTATAATAGGTTATTAATATATTTTGATCTAATATAATATAAATGATTATATAGGCTACAAGATTAAATATTACAACATTAATATATTTAATCTTACATTCTAAACATAAGTTTATTATACTAATACATACATAACATATAAATAATTAAGTTTATATATTCTAATAGTGAATTTGTTATGTTTAAACGATTTTTACAAATATATCAGATTAAGAATCCCTGAAAGCTCAAGAACTAATCCAACATATATGTAGAACATGCAAATTCTAAATGGTTTCAGATAATTAATATGATACTTGAAAAACTCGTCGAGGTGTGTAGTGATTACTCCTGGTTCTATCTTTTTTTAATATTCTGCATATATTTGGATTGTTACAATTCCTTGTTGTAAACTTGTAATCTTTAAGCTTGTGCAAGCAAGCAACTGAGCCTCATTAGCAAGAGTGACATAATACATTTCCTGTAACAATGTTTAATTATTATTATTAATATTATTGTTGTTGTTGTTGTTATTCAAATGTAGTATAATTTTCAAAGATAAATTTCGTCTAAACATTCAGTGATCCAACTGTACTCAACAATGTAACAACTGATGCTAATCTGCATGGTATCGAACAAGAAGTGTCCAAATTTTCTATGTACATTAAGTGTCAGAATCTGTATGACGGAAACTAGGACATATGCATTATGCTTACTTATAGCATGGAGAACTTGTCCCTAGTGATGCATGTTAATAACCTTTTTTTTTCTTAAACGACAAATAGGACACCCACTGCAAACGAACCAAACGTTTAGCGAACACTTCGTGAACCGTTTGGTGGGAGGTTCATTTAATAAAATGAACGAACACCAATAAGAAATTTCGTTCGTTTAGTTAAACGAACGAACATGAACAGGGGCCATGTTCATTCATTTATGTTCATGAACGTTCAGTAACATGTTCGTTTATGTTCGATAGTTTATTAGGGTTTTGAACTTTTATTTTTATTAAGTACTACAAAATTCCCTTCGTTACTCCTTATTGGCTGGAAACCCTATTTAAAATTCCCGTTCCCGCTCTCATTACAAGCATACGCGACGAGACTACGCCCCACTCTCATTCCAGTCTTCGATATAGGGTTTTGCGCTCGTATTTTTCGTCATTCTCAGTACAAGATAGGGATGGTTTGTGTTCGTTTATGTTCATATACGTTTGTTTGTGTGTGTTTGCCTTCATTTGTGTTCGCCTGTGTTCATGCAGGTTCCTTCGTGTTCGCTTTTGTCCGATAACACGAACAAAAAATCTCGTTCGGTTAGTGTTTATGAACAGTTCATGAACACATTATTTACTTAACATAGTAACACGACAAGGCTTTGTTTGTGTTCGTTCGGTTCTTTTGCACCCGTATATCCATGTGTCCACTAACCCACTACCAACTCGAAGGCTTATGTGGCAATATTCTAAGAGGTACTTTCTTACAACTTTGTTATACACGTTCAAAGGTTAACGAAATTAGAAAAATCAGTGGTTAATAATTCACTAAAATTAAATTACTCTCGTTTTTTTGTTATCAAATGTCTAAAGTACCCTATGTTACCTACAATATAGAACTACTATTTGGACCCAATTCACTACCATCAATGATAATGGGTAAACAGGACCTTTTACCTTTAAATTCTTTCAAAAAATGGTGTTGTAAAATTTAATTCTCCTAGTCTAGTACATCATCAATCCATAGACTAAGAAGGAACAAATACTAGATTCTGGAGGGTGGTACGTACTCCATATATTAAAATGGTCCAAAAATCATAACAAGCGGTTTATAGGTTAAGGGTACGGGCCGTATCTGACCATTTTCCATTAAAATGGTCCAAAAATCATAACAAGAGGTTAATGGGTTAAGGGTACGGGCTGTATCTGACCATTTAAGGGCCTCTGAAAAATTGCGATGATGAGGTTCTTCAGTGGTCTCATGTCTTGGACCACATGATCATTTTGTTATAGTAATGTTGAAAGGTGATAACTAATCTTACGGTTCGGTCTAGGACCACAGAGTCAGAATGTTATAACTTGTGTTAAGTGTGAAAATTAATGGCTTTTTGGTTGCTATTAATGCAACACGTTTTGCAAAACCGACGACGAAGGAAAGCATGGGTGGCTTGGCCGCGGTGCAGCTGATTCTCACCCATACGTCTTGAACATTAATTTAAAACATGGTTATTTGTTTATTATTCATTTGAAAAAACTGTTGCTTTTAAAATGCTGGAAACGATGTCTTGTACAATTTGAACCAATGTAACTACACAAACTGAAACAAGTGGTCTGGTTTGAGATCCAAACGGTTTGCTAATTTATCTGGTTTGGAACCAGATATGTAAACCAAACATGTTGTAGAAAACTTTTCTATTTCTTTATTCGTTCATTCTTGGAATATGTAGTCATGTATATATATCATAAACATGAACGATATTTTGTTAACTTAAAATTTTGAGTTAATTATACCGTTAGTTCCTGTGGTTTAATGAAAGTAATAAGGTCAGTTACTAATAATTTAAAATCACATTATGAGGTTCTAACGTTTCATTTGTAACAACATGGGGTGTTAACACTAACTTTTGTTAACTTTTTGTGTTAAGTTAGAGTGTAATTACTAAAATACCCTTTTGTAACTACAAGGACCATTTATGTAATTAACTTTATTTTAAAGGGTATTTTAGTAATTAAATTGGGGATTTAAAATAAAGTTAATTGTAGTTACAAAAGGGTATTTTAGTAATTACACTCTAACTTAACAAAAAAGTTAACAAAAGTTAGTGTTAATCCCCAAGGTTGTTAAAAAATAAAAAGTTAAAACCTTATAATGTGATTTTAAACTATTAGTACCTGACCTTATTACTTTCAATAAACCACAGGGACCGATGGTGTAATTAACTCTAAGACCATGTTTGTTTGCATCTGAATGGAATCAATCAGAGCCAACCTCTGATTCGGTCAGAGGTCTTGGTGTTTGGTTCGACATCTGAATGGCATCTGAATGGGGATTTCAAGCTCTTAACCATTCAGATTTGTAGAGTTGCTGAACCATTCAGAGGATTTTAAGCTCTTATTCGGTCAGAGGCTCTGATTCACCAAACAGGGCCTAAAATTTTAATAGTACGTCTAATTTTTAAAAGGAAACTAAAAAAATCATTCATGAAAGCATCAAACCAAACCGTTATATCTGATAAACCGACCGGAACTTACTGACCTACCAATTCCGAATGGTTTGGTTTGCCATTCCTTGAAATCATAGTTAACGGTTTAACTTAGAATTTTTATCAAAACATACTTACCAACCGTGTACATCCCAGTAATATAATTTTACATAGTTTGACGTCTACCAGCATTAAATATACAAGTTTAAAAATGATACAAAACTGACCATACAAAATCAACCTCAAATTCTTTATACATAAAAAGGCATACACACACTTAACTTTTTGAGTTAATAGCCAAAATGGTCCCTGAGGTTTGCTCACTTTTGCCACTTTAGTCCAAAATCCAAATTTGTTAAATCTGGGTCCCTGAGGTTTGCATTTTGTTGCCATTTTAGTCCAAATTTCAAAA
Source organism: Helianthus tuberosus (assembly GCA_030545235.1). Taxonomy (NCBI): domain Eukaryota; kingdom Viridiplantae; phylum Streptophyta; class Magnoliopsida; order Asterales; family Asteraceae; genus Helianthus; species Helianthus tuberosus. The sequence goes on from JARYGA010043908.1 coordinate 89,324, forward strand.
AGTTCAAATTTTGTCAAATTTTTTACTGAATTTTGTCTTTATCCTAATTTCTCACAAGGGCAAAATTGTCATTCTATATTATTATAAAGAAATTTATATTAAAAAAAATAAAAATAAAAAAACCCTTAAAAACCCCCCTGTTTGGATCAAAACCCTCATTCCCTATCATCTTCTTCCTCACCTGCTTCAAACCCTAACAATGGTGGTATGCCATATCATAAAAAACAACATATCTCGAACCATTAGAAAAATCCTTATCAATCCCATACTGCAGCGCAGCACCTGAATGCTCATTAACAAGAGCCAACACATTCAATTCAGCAGCCTGAAGCAGCCCCTTCCTCTCCACCTGTCCAAAATACGGAGGCACCGTAACCACCGCATCCTTCACCATCACCTTACTATGAAACTCCGCTAATCTCATACCATAACCTAAAACCATCTCCGTCAACTCCTCCGGCGAATACACCGTCACACCGTCGTCAATCTTAATCCCCACACCGCCTCTAGAATCTTCCACCACAAATAATACGAATCTAGAAACTTCTTCACATAATCAAACGGTTTTCCGATTAAATCACGAACCTGAGAGTATACTTTATTAGGATACCTAGCCACAAGTCCGGCTGCTTCTTCTCCAATCGCGTGAAACGCGACCAGTGCTGGCGATTTCCGTTTACTCATCTCGTTAATGGCGATAGATATCGGAGATTGACCTGGTTTCAGATTCACAACTGCTACTTTTATCCATTCGGAGCCTAGATCGATGCTCGAAACCGCTGATTGTGATGGAATTGAGTTTAATAATCAAAAACGAGATTAGACCTAATTTGAACAGCATTTTGTGCATTTGAGGACGATAATTTGATGAATGTGTGTTCATATTGTTTACAAACCCTAGATGCATCTGTGAATCGGAAAATGAGATTGAATTTGGGTTTGAAGCAGGGGGGTTTTTAAGGGTTTTTTTATTTTTATTTTTTTAATATAAATTTCTTTATAATAATATAGAATGACAATTTTGCCCTTGTGAGAAATTAGGATAAAGACAAAATTCAGTAAAAAATTTGACAAAATTTGAGCTTTTTGAAATTTGGACTAAAATGGCAACAAAATGCAAACCTCAGGGACCCAGATTTAACAAATTTGGATTTTGGACTAAAGTGGCAAAAGTGAGCAAACCTCAGGGACCATTTTGGCTATTAACTCTAACTTTTTAGACCACAACTTATGTCCCCCCAATGTTGCATTTCATTTTAAAACCCCATGGCGTGTTCTCAAAAACTTGCCCATCCCTTGCACCTGTGCTTTAACCCGTTTGCACCTTGTGCATTAACACAAGTACATAATACCAATATCGACATATACCTGTATTGGTCTATATGATCTTAGTCGGCCCCAACCCACCTCGCAACTAGCCACTTTTGAGCACCATTAGCGAGTGGTCGTATTCGATCATAATGCTACTTTTGGATTTTGACTGCTCGTTATGTAACACCGTTAAGCAAAGCCATATAGTCAAGAGTTGCGAATTTGCGATATGACGATGAACATAAATAAACAAAATCCAAAGAGAAGACAAGCAAATCAAGTGATGACCCCATAAATGTCGTTTGATGGCTCTACAACTTGATTCAATACTATCAAATAATCGTTGTTGCGTATTATAACAGACCTAAATTATTGCCTTGTTCTTTTTCAATTTTGTATAAATATCTATAGCTTTTGCATAAAAAGTTAAGTTAGAATTGTATGTGTTTATTTGATAGTAACAAGATCGGGTTATCAGTTATTTAATTGTTGGTGTGTGATTTGTTGTCTGTCGATTTGTATGTAAAATGTGGTGGGGGTCTTGGTCCCTTGGACCTTCACCAGTCATATCTAGGACAAGAAGTCACCATTAATGCAAGTTCAAACAACTTTTCAAGTGTCCACATTATGCTTTATTTTATTTTTTATTTTTTTTTCTTTTTGTTTTTAATGTTATATATTGGAGAAAGATGCTTTAGTTTATGTGTTTATAAAAAGGTAAAATATTTATCAAACTGTGATTTTTCACAAGAATTTTGAGCTGAACAACTAACTACGGTTTTGTTTTGGTGATTACAAACCACATGGGCTGGGTTCAGGGACGGTTTGAACCAGATTTTTTTCTTTCTTTCAAAACATGGTTTTGGTGAGTACAAACCGCATTGGCCAGGTTTGGGGACCGACCGGTTTGAACCAATATTTTTTTGTTTTTTTTTTCAAAAACATTAGTTTGTATTAAAAGTTTTGGAATGATAAACCATATGGAAATACCATATCGATAACTAAACAAATCAATATCACTTGTGAAAATATTCAAACTTTTAGGCCACCTAAATGAGGTTACAAAAAACCTATTTTTCTTTGCATTTTTTATAATTAACTAGTTATTTTCCGCCCGCGCGTTGCGGCGGGGACCCAATGACTGCAAAACGCGTGTCAGCAACAATAAGCAGATACCGAATATCATAACATAAATAAAATGACGTGGTAAGTATAGGACCCACACGTCCTACACGTTGGAAATTCAATTGTTTTCAATTCAGTTATTACGGTGCTATCACGTTAAAATATGGATGAGCTCAGTTATTACGGTGCTATCACGTTAAAATATGGATGAGCTCGGTACCGGTAACGGCACCGAAAGTACCGATCCGGAAAATCATCGAAATTAGGTACCGGCACCGAAAATGCTCGGTACAATACGGTATGGTATTTGAAGGTAAAAATCAATAAATACAGGTATGGTGCTAGACCGGTGTCGAACCGAAAGTAACGATTATGAAAACGCCAAAAGGTGGGTACCAAATTGGTATCGAGAATGATTTGATATAGTAAATTTGGTACCGATACGATACCAGTTTGATTATAGGATTTGATACAATTTGCTCATCAATAATCTAAATATCCAAGTTAATTTTACATGCTACAATTCATTCATTATAGAAAAAGACAAAAAAGAAACAAAATAAGTTGTTGTGTATATAAAACCTCATTCAAACAAAATACAGTTTACTTACTGTGTGTATGAAAAGTAATCTAACGGTGCAATTACTTGCATTGCTACGTTGCTACAGGATTTGATGAGCTCGGTACCAACCGTACCGAAAATATCGTTACCGAAATCCCCAAAAGTGGATACCGGTACCGAATATACCTAGTATGGTACGGTTCGGTACCGGTCGGTACTGGTACGGCACCGGTATTTGAAGGTAAAAACCGGTGAATACCTGTGTTGAACCGGTACCGAAAATACACCGGTTTGGTAAATTTGAGACCGGTACCTACCCGATACCATTTGCTCATCTATTAATGATGTTATCATTCTAATTTTAAATAATTCTAATTCTAATTCTAATATAATTTAAAATTCTAATTTTACTGTTTATTCAGTTTTCATTTTATTATATATAGATTTAAAACAATAAATATTTAAGAGTTGTACTACATTGAATAATTTTGTTGGAATGAAAGGTCCTTGTCAACTGTTGGCACTTACTAACTCTCGTTATCAATCCATATGAATATGATCATCACAGTAAATTTTCACAAACTTTAGATGTTTTCCATCAACCAAACATGTTGTTTGGTTAAGTTTTAATCTATAACTAATACGTTTTTACACATTTTTATAGACCGTAAAGAAAAAAGAGTACATTTTCACTTGCGAGCGTTCATGTGAATTAGTTGTGTTCTACATACCGAATAACTATGCTTTTAATCATTAATTAGATGTTAATCATCAGAAAAGAGGGATGCTAAAAGTATCACATGATTACAATTTCATGTAATTGTTTCATATAATATGTTACAACAAATCTGTTCATAATGATAATCGCTTAAGAGTGTTTCTCTTGCTTTATGTTTTTTTTTTTTTTTGAAAGATAACTTTTATTAGAAAACAACCGCCGACCCAAGCCGGGCCGACAAAACATAAACCACAACTAAATTACATATTTACAAAAGAAAGCCACTCTCCCCATCCTATATCTTTGTACTTAGACCGACTCGAGAACCACAAGAAATCCAACGCCTTAACTTCACATTGTAATGTGTAGTTTATATATTGCATGTCATACAAATAAAACACTAAATACAAGAGATGAGATCTCCACTTAGTGATTAAAAAAGCTTCAATTTTAACAGAGTAAACTCCCATTTTAGTCCATGTGGTTTGGACACTTTTGTCATTTTAGTGCAAATCTCAAATTTTTTAAATCTGGGTCCCTGTGGTTTCACTTTTATTGCCTATTTTGTCTTTTTTGTTCAGGGGCAATTTTGTCTATCTGATTTTAATATAACATATTAATAATTAAAAAACTAAATTAAATATATATAATTCCTTTATACCCTTATATAACCATCATCTTCCCCCATTTAACGAGTTAACTACCATTTTCGTCCCTGTGGTTTGGTCACTTTGGCCATTTCAGTCCATTTCTCAAAAATGCGCCATTTTCGTCCCCCACGTTCTGGAAAGGTGCCATTTCAATCCAAAAATCATAACCCAGTTAAGTTAGTTAGTAATTAAGGACTGATTGTGTAAATTTGTAACAGTGCCATCTCCCCCAAATCGGTCAACAGAAGGTCAAACAGGAAAGTCAACGGCTCAAATTAACGACCAAAATCAGGTTATATTCCAATTAACCTGGTGCAAACATTGTACAAGTATAAACGAATGAACCGGAACAAGAAAAACGAACCGTTAACGGCTGGAATGACGTGTTGACTGATTTCGGCGACTGTGAAGATTCCGGCGAAGTTGCAGGTTCGGTTCCAGCGGCGGAGTGGTGGTGCAAACATTGTACAAGTATAAACGAATGAACCGGAACAAGAAAAACGAACCGTTAACGGCTGGAACGACGTGTTGACTGATTCCGGCGACTGTGAAGATTCCGGCGAAGTTGCAGGTTCGGTTCCAGCGGCGGAGTGGTGGTGCAAACATTGTACAAGTATAAACGAATGAACCGGAACAAGAAAAACGAACCGTTAACGGCTGGAACGACGTGTTGACTGATTCCGGCGACTGTGAAGATTCCGGCGAACCTGCAACTTCGCCGGAATCTTCACAGTCGCCGGAATCAGTCAACACGTCGTTCCAGCCGTTAACGGTTCGTTTTTCTTGTTCCGGTTCATTCGTTTATACTTGTACAATGTTTGCACCACCACTCCGCCGCTGGAACCGAACCTGCAACTTCGCCGGAATCTTCACAGTCGCCGAAATCAGTCAACACGTCATTCCAGCCGTTAACGGTTCGTTTTTCTTGTTCCGGTTCATTCGTTTATACTTGTACAATGTTTGCACCAGGTTAATTGGAATATAACCTGATTTTGGTCGTTAATTTGAGCCGTTGACTTTCCTGTTTGACCTTCTGTTGACCGATTTGGGGGAGATGGCACTGTTACAAATTTACACAATCAGTCCTTAATTACTAACTAACTTAACTGGGTTATGATTTTTGGATTGAAATGGCACCTTTCCAGAACGTGGGGGACGAAAATGGCGCATTTTTGAGAAATGGACTGAAATGGCCAAAGTGACCAAACCACAGGGACGAAAATGGCAGTTAACTCCCCATTTAACCATCATCTTCCAAAAAAAACCCTAACCCACAAAATCGAAGCAGATGATCTGTGCTTCCAGATCTACAGATCTAGTTTATTAATCATTGCCAAACCTTGAATCCTTCCCTTTTCAACCTCTCTAAAATATCAAAATTTCGGTTTCACATCATTGATTGATTCTAAACATTCACTCCTTATGTCGAAGAATTCAACTGCTGGTTACGGCACAATCCCCACTACCACCACCACCACCACCACATACCTGCCCTCGCAGTCGTCACCTAAGACAGTGATCGCTCGGGCTAGGTACCACACAGAGAAATTCATCGCCAGGTGTCGTCCATGGCGTGAGTTTTTTTTATTATACAGCCATTACTCGGCAACTAAGCTACGAAGACATTAATCGTCGAATCAAACAGAATCTTAACTACTTTCAAGTGAATTACGCTATGGGGATTCTTCTCATACTCTTCCTCGGTCTGATTTACAAACCTATATCTATGATCACGTTTCTGATCTGTGGGTGCTTCCAGATCTGTGGGTTAGGGTTTTTTTTGGGAAGATGATGGTTAAATGGGGGAAGATGATGGTTAAATAAGGGTATAAAGGAATTATATATTTTTAATTTAGTTTATTAATTATTAATATGTTATATTAAAATCAGATGGACAAAATTGCCCCTGAATAAAAAGACAAAATAGGCAGGGTGCAACAGTAAAAAAGGGGTTTTTGGATTTTGGACTAAAATGACAATAAAAGTGAAACCACAGGGACCCAGATTTAAAAAGTTTGAGATTTGGACTAAAATGACAAAAGTGTCCACACCACAGGGACCAAAATGGCAGTTTACTCTTAACTATAATATTATAATGTTATGTTTATCAAAGCGGAATATGTTAAGCTGTACTATTTGAACGTTTATGGGCGTGTCAATACCAACTTAGCCAACAAGGACGGCAGAACTGGCTTTTTACGGCCACATGTTTCATCTTTATGTTGTATTCTTATTGGTATACTAGTTTTTTTAGGTCGCACGTTGCGTCGAAACCGATCAAATGAAAATGTAAAACAAACGTGATTTGAAAATAAAACATATTGTTTAGAAAGCCAAACCATTTGAACGGTTTAGTTTATCATCGTATCGTTTTACCAAATAAATATTTTATTTAGAGTACAACTTCGTTTTTAACAAAACTTATAACAGAATGTCGGGGAAAAAATCAAACACAACTACGTACTTAAGTATCTAGAAAAAAGTTATAAACATAAATTATTAAAGAAGTATCAAATTTATCGATAAATTAATATATGTTCTAAAAAAAGAAAAAAGAATTATTAAAAAAATGGTATAGAAAATATATGGTTCTAAAAAAAGGAAAAAAAATTAAAAATATGTTATTAAAAGTAAATATAATAATAAACTATTATAATATATTAAATAAAATCAAAACAAAAAACTATATATTATTGTTATAAAAATAAAGTTACTATTCATTATCTTTCGTCAACATATACCAAATAAATACTTTATTTAGAGTACAACTTTGTTTTTAACAAAACGTATAACAGAATATCGGGGAAGAATCAAGCACAACTACGTACTTAAGTTTTTAGAAAAAAAAGTTATAAACCTAAATTATTAAAGAAGTATCAAATTAATCGATAAATTAATATATGTTCTAAAAAAAGAATTATTAAAAAATAGTATATGAAATATATGGTTTTAAAAAAGGGGAAAAAATAAGGAATATGTTATTAAAAGTAAAAATTATAATAAACTATTATAATATATTAAATAAAAAACAAAAACTATATATTATTATAAAAATAAATTTACTATTCATTGTTCTTCATCAATATTTATATAACTAGGTTTTAATGCTGCGCGCCGCAACGCAACAAAACTAAGTGATTGTAAAACTATTTATTGCGACTAAATAATTGGTTGTTATTAAAGCTGTGCTATTTAGTGTCTTATTTTTAAGTTGACAAGTGGAGTTTTCATACAACAGAGCCGTTGGTAGCAAGCGAGTTAGTAACTCCTGGCGATGGCGACTATTGCGATGTATAAGCATCCACTAACCCAACAAATAAGGAATAAGAATTGTATTAATACAATCAGAAAAACGTGTGAAAGAGGAGAAAAAGGAAGATGACGTGAAGTTATGTAAGCATAAAATTGAAAAAAAAAAGACCCCATGATTTGAACTTGAGTCTCTTTAAAACACATACAACCACAAAACCACTCCACCATGATGAATAATCTAACTAACTTTGAAGAAAATGGATATACACACTTAAAAAGGGTATAGGGGAAAAAAGTCAACAAAAGATGACTTGAAGTTATGTATATTTACTATTCATGACAACCAATAAGGAAAGTTTACTATTCATTATGATGTGACAACTACTATTCATTAGCTTTATTTTTTTAATATATAGGATAATTATATAATTTATATAATAGTGTACTTCATTTCCTTAGTTATACGTGTAATATTTTTTAACCGTTGTTATTTATGCTACTGAAACTTACTATGGTGTTGCGTGTATTGTCTTATTATGATATCGATCTCGTCATTTCATCATCATATCTCGTCACTTCAGTTATGATGAATCACATAATACAATGATTGAACTTTTTGACCAAAGAGTTGTAAATTTAGGGGTGCAAACGAGCCAGGCTTAAGCTCGAGCTCGTTTAACATATGAAAACTCAAGCTCGAGCTCGGCTCGATTCGATCTTTATTTCTAAAGCTCGAGCTCGGCTCGAAGGTAAATTTTCAAGCTCGAGCTCGGCTCGGGCTCGACTCGTTTAGTATTTATTAATTAATTTGTATTAATTATAATTATTATTATATATATAATTAAGTTATTTTTTTATATTTATATAAATGGTAATTATTATTATATAAGTATATGTTTAATATATTAATAAAAAATATATAAACAGAAAGCTCGCTTAGGATCGCGAGCCGGCTCAAGCTCGATAAGCGAAGCTCGGGCTCGGGCTCGTTTACTAAACGAGCTTGTTTTTAGGCTCGAGCTCGAGCTCGTTTAAGCTCGGCTCGTTAGAGCTTTTTTTCGAGCCGAGCTCGAGTAGCTCGTGAGTAGTTCGGCTCGTTTGCACCCTTAGTTGTAATAGAATTCTTTCTATACTCACATGAACTAATCTAACAAAAATAAATTAAGTGGTTAAACCAGAAAATAAGTACTTTTGAAAGTTTCAGAGAAAACATAAAGAAATATGCAGTTATGGTATGGCATGTATGAGATTAGACTAACGACTTTCGTTTCATATGTACGGAACTATCACAATATTTTAGTTGGCATTTAATGGTTGACGATTATAACTATCAACAGTTCTTTGGTTACATCAGCAGAAAAACCCTTAGCAAAATCTGTATCACTATGTAGTATACTAACTCAGGTATTCCCAATCACTCAACTTGCCATTGATGCACTAGTTGCTTTTATTGACCACTTATCACTGCTCGCAGTTAATGATGATCATGAGTAACTTACTAGTGATGCCATTTGCCGATGATGGACTAAGTTACCACTTACAAATACAACTTACGGCTAATCATTGCCCAAATAATCAGGTACAAATGATGATCAATACTCATGCAACTTTCCAATAGTCATGCAAATTTAAAGCAACTTCCACTAGCATTTTAATAACTGATGTGTTGCAAAACACATCTGTTTTTCCCTGTAATTGAATACGTTTTGAGTCATTTTAGTTAGTGTTTTTGTTGGTGTTAGCTTGTACTTAGTGGATTAATGTTTTTAGGTGTTCATGTGCAAAAGGAGTAGAAAACGAGTCTAAATCATAAAGAAACGAGCACATGAGGAAGAACAGATCAAAACAGTGCGACAGAAAAGAATCAGGACTTCAAGCGAACGTATCTTGAGCTAGAAAATGAGTTACAGGGCATATAATATATTAATCTTAATTGTTTCGATGATATAAATCCAAATATGGGGTTTTTTGGGCCTTAATTATGAAGGTATGGACCATACTCCCTTTATGGGTACGAGTATTACGCATTAAAAATCTTTGGGTGCCCTCACAGTGTTATTATTGGGTCTGGGCCTTACTTATGCGAGTATGGATTGTACTCCCTTTAAGGGTATTGGTTGTACCTAGCCGCGTAAAAACCCTAGATTCCGGTATTTAAGTACCATGACGACAAAAAACGGGGATAGGACCAGAGGCTACTCTTTTCGAAGGAATTAAAGATTTTGAAGATATTTTGAGCAAGGAGAAGTTGTTCAGGATCAAGAATTGGAGCTTGGAGTTGCAAATCAGATTGGTTAACATTATTCATTTATGTTTTGCAAACTCTTTTGTTTTTCCAGATTGTTAAAGATCATGTTAATGAATTTTGAGACTTGTTTTCTATATTTCACAATGATTGTTGGCTAGATCTTGATACTACTTAGGTTATGGATGAATAATGTCACACCCCGATATTTTCCACGTATTACCGGTGGGCCCGGTGGGGAGTATCGTGACGTGGTTGGTAACATTACAGTCAAACAACACGATATTTAAATGCACAGCGAAAACAAAGATAGATATATTTCAACCATTTATAATTGTAATATCAAGTATCACAAACAGTCGAAAATAATCCACAGGTGGATCAAAAATAAATAGGAAACATTGGTCAACAGTTTTGACATCCAAGCTTGCGAGACTTATTGTAGACGCTAGGAGAAAGCCAGCCGAGTTCGCGTAGTACCTGCACTTAACCTTTTTGAGAAAATACGTCAGTTTACACTGGTAAATACAATCAACTGACTCATTTTTAAAAATGATTAAAAATTGATTTGAATGCACGTGGCACAAACTTTTTATAACTTGGGACAATTATTTATATATAATCTTGTAAAAGAATTACATGTTCCTTATGCGTTCAGTAGCCCAATCTGTAGACCGGGTTAAAGATCAATAGACACACCACATTATGTATTTTGGCACTGACGGATGTACGCCTACACCCCGTGCTTAGGTCATGGCTAACTCGTAAGATGATGCCAAGGATATCCGGGACATGATCATTAACCCCCCAAAGGCTTTAAGCAAACAAAACATTTCAAAACGGAGCATATCAATGATTTAACCTCTATTCGATTAAAGATTCAATGTCCGACCAAGCGGTATTTTATATACCATACCCCAAGCCCGTATAGGGAAAATAAGTCAAAAGTATTTACCTGAGCTAAATATAATATTCAATCCCAGCCGTATCAAATCAACAAGTACAGATAGCTTTTACTGGGCTCCTATTCTGGAACGAAGGTTTATAATAACCTATTAGAATCCTAACGGTCCTTAGTTAAGCTTAAGCTTAGACCGGTTAGTTTTAAAGGAAGATACGGTTCGAACGCGTGATTAAGCGAAGACCGGAATAAAATGTGGTTTAGACCCGACAAGTTTGAAGACTTGTATAATATGGGTAAACTAATCACATTCTGGATTTTGAGATAAAAATGATAAGGTTTGACCCGTTTCGGCTAATTTATGCAAACTAGTTACATAAACCGAACCGAACGCGCAAGAGGCGTAACGGGTAACCATGAGAGTCATTAACAGGTTTCCTAAGTTAATATGCCTTAAATATGTTGTGATATCAGTAGGATACCTTCCATTATGCCCAAAATGAGTTTAATCTAAATATAAGCCCCGTAGGGGTATTTTGGTCATTTTAAGGATTGTAAAAGAGATTATTTAAAATTCTGAGATTCGGGTCTGAAAAAATCAGTAAAATAACTTAATTTAATAGGTTATCTCAGTTGGTAATAAGTCTTATGTGATAAAATGGTTTTAAACCCAAACTATGCGTTTAATACGCTTAAAAAGTCATTTTAAGCGATTTCCGGGTTATACAGGAAATCTGAGTTTTCTGATCAGGTTATAAAGTTCAAAATACTTTATTTATTATATAAAATCAGTAGCAATTGGATTGGTGTCAAAATATTATGTAGAACTCATTTTATACACAAAAAGGGTATAATCGGTATTTACCGAATCAACGCCATAACCTTAGGTTATGAGCAGGTTAAAAATAATTAAAAATCTTTAAAAATCCCAAAATATTATATTACATTAGTGGGTAAAAGTTTTGGTGTCAAAATTGGGTTTAGATAGGCTTTATGCTAATTGCGCCGTTTAATTAACAAAAAGCTTCTTAAGTGCGCTATTTAGCATAACTCCTATTCTGGACCTCGAAATGAAATGAAACTTTAGGGACTTGTTTATAAATCAGTAGCAAATATTATTGTCCTCTCACATATACAAAATTCCCGTTTTATGGTTAAAAGGGCATATTGGTCAACCTTAGGCATTTAACGGAAACGTAAAAAAGAATCGAGCAATCAACGAACCAAACACAGAGGGTTATTCCAACATGTAACCTGGTCCTAATGAAGCTCTAAGGCATTTCAAAATCATACTAAATCGGGTCAGAACTGAAGTCAAAGAAAAAGTCAAAGTTTTGCGACTTTCGGTTCCGAACCGGGTTTAAACAGAAAATTGTCGGATCAAACAAGCTTAGACCATTTCTTATACTTATTACCAAGTTAAATTAGTGATAAAGTAGGTTACATGCCTTCTACATTGCTAATTATGCGTTAATTCGAAGATTAGCATTCTGTTGACTTTTTCTTATCAACTTTGACCCGACAATTGGTCTAGTTAGAGCGGGAATCAAACGGTGCCCTTTTAAGGGTTTATTGCCCACATAATTACCAACTTATAACTACCTTCAATTCGACTAATCACTGGACCATTAATGATTAATCGCTAAGTCAAACGTTAACTACGACGGTTTGACTTTTAAGCTAATAACTAAGTAAAACTTAACTAAGGAAGGTCAAGGGTACTTACCAAGGTCTAATGCAAGATTAGAGATGCTTGGGGACTGATCTTAAGCTCCAGGAAGCTCCACAAATGCAGATGGAAGGTGTGATCAAAATGTTGCAACATGAGGGCCTTTTTATAGTGCTTAAATCTCATTAGATTGTTGACAAATCATGCTACCATTGATCCCTGATCATCAACATGTGTCCCTAAGGTCTAAAAGCATGTAGGGTCGCCCATGGAGTGAAAAATATCTTCCTAAGTCAGTTACAATGCACTTAGTAGACCTCAGCCCAAAGTTTTCGGATCAGAGGGCCCCTCGCGCCACGCGTAGACCCCCTAGGGTCCCTCGCGTCGCGCGATGCCCCTTCTGATCCAAATCCAATTTTTAGATTTTTTACATTTTGGTCCTTGGTCCAAATAAAGTTGTTTCGACATTATTTCTTGCATTATGAGCCCTCTAAATTGACTTATAAGGGCTTCAAGACTGATACCCATCTTGTTAAGTCCTTGGTTAACTTTGTTATCACCCGAAAAGTCATAAACTTCATCGTTGACGCTTTTAACTCCTCGTATACGAATTTTATCATAACTTTCTCATACGACAACGAAACTTGGTGAAATTTTTGTCATGTATTCTAGTGAGCATAATTAATCGTTACAAAGCTTCGGGTTTGCTAAAAGGTCACTCAGAGGTATACCTTAAACATGTTGACGCATTTAACCCCTGTAGTTTGTAATTTCTCACTTTCTTTCACAAGTAGCTTCGTATGATCCATGATTTATTTGTTTAAGGGTATACGCATCATGTAGGGTTATTGTAAAGTATATTTATCCATTGTTGACATTTTAAACCCTTATATTAACATACTTTCCATGTTTGTCAACTTTAGTCCCTCTAGAGTATTCTTTCACATGTTCAAGCTTATGACACGTGTCAATACATTATAGGACGTGAATTTTCGAGGTGTTACATCCTCACCCCCTTAAAAGAAATCTCGACCTCGAGATTTACTGAAATAAATGAGGGTATTTTTCTTTCATTGTGGATTCTACCTCCCATGTGTATTCGGGACCTCTACGGGCATCCCATTTAACCTTTACGATCGGTATATGCTTCCTTCGAAGCTTCTTAACCTGTCGATCCTCGATCGACACAGGTTTTTCAACAAACTTCAAGCTCTCTTCTATGTGCACATCTGTATGTGGTATGACTAGTGATCCATCAGCGAAACGCTTCTTCAGATTGCAGATGTGGAATACATTGTGAATACCACTGAGCTCTTCAGGTAAGTTTAACTTATAGGAAACTGATCCGACACGTTCGATAACCTCGAATGGTCCTATATATCTCGGGCTTAACTTGCCTTTCTTACCAAATCACACCACTCCCTTCCAGGGTGATACTTTAAGCAGTACTTTGTCACCTACCTCGAAGTTAAAAGATTTACGCTTTAAATCTGCGTAGCTTTTCTGCCTATCTCGGGCAGCTTTCAGACGGTCACGAATTTGGACAATCTTGTATGTCGTTTCAAAGACTATTTCTGGTCCTGTCAGTTGGACATCCCCAACTTCCGCCCAACAAACGGGCGTTCTGCACTTTCTACCGTACAAGGCCTCGAAAGGCGCAACTTTAATGCTCGTATGGTAGCTATTGTTATACGAGAACTCGATTAATGGCAGGTGGCTATCCCAACTACCACCTAAGTTAACCACACATGCACGAAGCATGTCTTCCAAGGTTTGGATAGTACGCTCACTCTGGCCGTCCGTCTGAGGATGGTAAGCCGTACTAAAATTTAAGCGCGTGCCCAAAGATTGTTGGAAACTTTTCCAAAAATGTGATGTATATCTAGTATCCCTGTCGGAGATAATAGACACTGGTACGCCATGTAGAGATACAATCTTATCTACGTACAATTGGGCTAACATGTCGGAGCTATAGGTCTCCTTAATGGGTAGGAAATGTGCTGACTTAGTCAGTATATCTACTATCACCCATATCGTATCATTTCCTTTCCTTTTCTTCGGCAACTTGGTGATGAAATCCATTGTCACCATTTCCCACTTCCACGTGGGAAGTTCAGGCTGTTGTAGCAAACCTGACGACTTCTGATGTTCGGCTTTGACTTGCGCACACGTCAAACATTTAGCTACATAGGCAGCTACAAAATTCTTCAAGCCTATCCACCAATAGTTTGCCTTTAGATCCTGATACATCTTATCAGCTCCCGGATGAACGGAATATTTAGAACTATGGGCTTCCTGGAGGATAACATCCCGAAGTCCTCCATAAACTGGAACCCATATTCGTCCATTCAATCTCAGGATTCCGTCCTTGCCAGAGGATAACTGTTCTTCAGTTTCTCCTAGCTTTTCTTTAGGATAGTTAGCTTCCAACACAGCTTCCTTCTGTGCAGCTAACAACCTTTCATTCAAACTGTTCTTTATCTCAATGCTCTTGACATTGATTCTTATGGGTTTAACTCTTTCTTTGCGACTTAAGGCATCGGCGACTACATTCGCCTTGCCAGGATGGTATCTGATTTCACAATCATAATCATTCAAAGTTTCCATCCAACGTCGTTGCCTCATGTTTAGGTCCTTCTGGTTAAATAGATGTTGAAGGCTCTTGTGATCAGAATAGATCACACACTTGATTCCATACAAGTAGTGCCTCCAAAGTTTCAGTGCAAATACAACGGCACCCAACTCCAAGTCATGGGTGGTGTAATTCTTTTCATGCACCTTTAACTGACGTGAAGCATAGGCAATAAACTTGCCTTTCTGCATAAGCACACATCCCATCCCAGTGTGCGATGCATCACAATATACCACAAACTCTTCTATTCCATCAGGCAATGTCAACACAGGAGCATTGCTCAACTTTTGCTTGAGGATATCGAAGGATTCTTGCTGCTTAGGACCCCAATCGAACTTTATTTT
>JARYGA010043909.1:0-29899 GCA_030545235.1 Helianthus tuberosus
GTGAATATAAACATCGTAAGAGGTTATTTAGAAACTTATTTTAGGTATGCTAATACTTCCAGTCCTTTCATAATCAAATTTTTTGATTTTTCAAAAAATTAGTCCCTAAATTTCAATGTTTGACTTCATTAGGGTTCATTACACGTGTCAAGACTTCATTGGACGTGATTTTACGAGGTGTTACAGGTATAGAGGGAATTGCCTTCAAGGGAGTCTTCTTGATGAAACAACTAGCCAAATGTAGATCCGTGGATCCAACACTTGTAGTTGTGCTCCACTTGAACTACCACCAAGAGTTACATGTAACTCAAGGGGTGTAGCCTCCTCAGATGTTGGTGGGTTAGCAATGATAGAAACACCAGACTCAGTCACTTGTTGTGGTATATTCTCATTAAAAGGTGATTGAGAAGAACTGATTTGTGTCTGGGTTAAATCAAGTGCATCCAACAAGGGTTTTATTTGTGGTGGAATTTGTGCAGTGAGGATAGGGGTAGAAAGAGAATTTGCCCTGGGAGGTAGGCTGTGGATGATGGACTCAAGTGATTCCAGAGCATCATAACGTGGTGTCCCTGTGCTTACAACCAGATCTTTTTGTGAAGATGCAGGAGGAGTTTTAGGTTCATGTTGAGATCTTTCTACCATCTGCTGTGAGGAAGTAGCAGTAGTGGTTTCTGGGGACTTTTGTGATGTCACAGGTAGTTGCTCTGGGATCTCATCTTCCAGAGTTACCTTTTTAGTGGGTTTGGGGGGCTTTGTAGATTTTTTCTTTTTTGGCTTTTTGGTGGTTTTAGGTGTGGGATTCACAGCAGTGGTGGTGCTACTATGATCACCTTGAGTAGTGGGCTCAACAGCAGGGACCTGAGGAGCAGTGGTTGCTGCTAAAGTCTGCTCAGGTACCTCTGTTTGTGTTTTTGAAGGTTTTAACATTCTTGTGAATGTTTCTGCAGTTAAACTGTTTATTTGAAGAGGATTACCCTGGATAAGCACATGGGCATTGTCCTTTGAAAATTTCTTTTTAAAATAATAACTCAAAAACCTTGGAAATAATAAAAATGATTTTTTATTAACATTTTTGACCAAATCATTAAAAATCTCTTGGGAGTAATTAAAGTTTTCATCTTGCAAAATAGCATATCCCAAGTATTGGATTTTTAATGGAATTTCATTAAAAGCGGTGGTCTTATTAGAAACACACATGAGGAGAGTGTGAAACAAAAACCTCATGGCAGGAGGAAAACTGCCTTTTTGTAGAGTATCTTTTTTCATTTGTTCCTCATAACCTCTTTCAAGAAAATCATTTTGATACTCTGTTTTTGGAAACGAGCTTTTACCTTGAAGATCATCGAGTTCGAAAACCTCAAAAATGGTTTGAGGTGTGATGGTAACTGGAATACCCTTTATTGATGAAGTGATAGCTACAGGCTTTTTGTCCTTATTATCAAGTTTTGCATTTTTCCAGAACTCTCTTTGGGTATCCAGGTAGATGGTGGCATCGCAGGTTAACAAAGTTTTATACTTTGTGGATGAAAGTGTGTCAATGATGGAATGAAAGGTTGTGTTTTCACTTGGTTTTTCAAGTGTACACAAGTAATTATGTAGGAATTTGAAAGGAAGAGCCATGATTGAGTCGAAGATGGTGCAAGACGAACAAAGAAGATGAAAGATTTGAGAGAGAATTTGGGGGAAAACTGCTTTGTGAAGGGAATTTTGAATTCAATTCGACAGTGAAAACCCTATTTGGGGTTTTGATCAGGGTTTTATAAGGGGGAAAAGTGTATGCTGACGTGGCAGCGGTTACAAAGATCTGACGATCAAAATACTATCCACGTGACAACCTCTGATGGAAATGGATGACAGTTGTTTAGGAAACCACTGATGGAGCAATACCAGTGGTTTACAAAGGGAAAATGAAAACAGTGGGTGACTTTAACTATCAGTGGATAACCTTTGTCAGTGGATTAAAGCACTGATGTTTGACAATAGTATTTAGCAAGGATAATGAAGGAACAGAGGTTGACTTTCAGCAGTGGATAGCTCTTAACAAACAGATGTTTGAACCAAAACAGTGGATATGGTAGACTTTTAAGGATTTAATGAAAATTTTCATTTTTAGCTATTTTTAAGGATGAATTTCTGATTTTTTGAAAACATTTTAATGCTTTTATTCATAGAAAAACAGGATTTTGCCTGTTATTCCATGTTTAGCATGCCAATCCTCGAGATCAGACTTTCAAAGGTGGACGTGTCTAATGCTTTTGTTAGCACATCTGCCAGTTGATCTTGAGTTGGTACATGATACAAAGAAATCAGACCTTTTTCATAGCAATCCCTCACAAAGTGATGTCTGATGTCGATATGCTTGGTGGTTGAATGGGAAACTGGATTTTTGATGATATTTTCTGCTGCTTGACTATCCAGCATGAGTGGTGTTTTCAAAGCAGTGATACCAAAATCCAGCAACTGGTTTTGAAGCCACAGGAGTTGGGCTGTACAGCTTGTAGCAACAATGTATTCAGCTTCTGCAGTGGATGTTGAAACAGTTGCTTGCTTTTTGCTTTGCCAAGACACTAAGCAGTTGCCTAGGAATTGGCAGCCTCCTGAAGTGGACTTTCTTGTTGTGTTGCATCCAGCAAAGTCACTGTCTGAATATCCTGAAAGCTTGACATTCCCATTAGCTGGATACCAGATACCAAGTGTGGGAGCACCTTTTATGTATCTGAATATCCTTTTTACAGCAATAAGGTTTGACTTTCTAGGGGCTGATTAACTTCTTGCACAGACACATGTTGCAAACATGATATCTGGCCTAGATGCAGTTAGGTACAATAAAGACCCAATCATGCTTCTATATAAGGTTTGGTCAATCAGCTCATCCTTTTCATCAGACAAGACTAGCTTTGTGGTTGCCATGGGTGTACTGCATGGTTTACAATCATTCATATCAAATTTGTTTAAAAGTTCTTTTGCATATTTGCTTTGATAAATGAAAGTTCCATTTTGCATTTGCTGAACTTGGAGACCAAGAAAGCATTGCAGTTCACCCATTGCACTCATTTCAAACTCAGCTGTCATGAGTTGCCTAAACTCTTCACACATTTTATGACATGTGCTTCCAAAAATGATGTCATCCACATAAATTTGGACAATCATCAAATTCTTTCCTCTCCATTTTAAAAACAGTGTTTTATCAATAGTGCCTCTTTTGAAACCATTAGAGAGTAAAAAGGTGGAAAGAGTTTCATACCAGGCCCTAGGTGCTTGTTTCAGGCTATACAGGGCTTTGTTAAGCCTGTAGACATGATCTGGATAAAATGGATCCTCAAAACCTGGAGGTTGACAAACATACACCTCATCTTGAATTGTACCATAGAGGAAAGCACTTTAGATATCCATTTGAAACACCTTCATGTTGTGGTTGACAGCAAAGGCCAGGAACAGTCTTATAGCTTCCAATCTAGCTACAGGGGAAAAAGTTTCATCATAGTCAATGCCCTCGTCCTGTCTGTAACCTTGAACCACGAGCCTAGCTTTATTCTTGATAATAATACCCCTTTCATCAGTTTTATTCTTAAAGACCCACTTTGTGCCAATTGGACTTACATCCTCTGGCAGTGGTACAAGCTCCTATACTTGTTGTCTTTTAAATTGTTGGAGCTCTTCTTGCATGGATTCTACCCAACTGTTGTCTTTTAGTGCCTCTTGGTACTTGACAGGTTGATGAAGTGATAGGAAACCAGCAAAAAGACAAATGTTTTGGGATTGGCTTCTTGTGAGCACCACTTCATTGATGTTGCCAATGATTTGATCAGGTGGATGAGACCTCAAGAAGATTAAATCTCCTTGGTATGGTATGATGGCATTTGTTGGTGAAGGCTGCAGATGTGAATCATCTAAGCTAACATCTGTTGGGGACTTTGAGGACCCAACATCTGTTCGAAATGGAGGTGGAGGAAGTGGTGGAAGTGGTGTGACGCTTGATGGACTTTTATCCACTGATGGCAGATTTTGACCAACAGTGCTTGTGGTTGTGGATGTGGAAGCAGAGTTTAAAGGGCTACTTTGGTCAACAACTGTTGAGGTAGCAGTGGTTGGACTTTGACAGCTGTTTTGAACATATGTTGCCCTGATGGAGGATCTGAATTTCTGCTGTGGGATCACAACTTCATATCCATATTCTTGTGGAGGAGTTTGAGATGGACCTACACTGTTAGTCTTGACAATAGTATTTTCAAAAGTGACTTTATCAAGATCAAATAATTCTGCAGGATTTGCAGGGATTTTCATTGATGAAAGTTCATTAAACTTCACATTCAAAGTCTCTTCCACTGTCTTAGTCCTGGTGTTAAACACCTTGTAGGCCTTAGCAATGGTTGAGTATCCCAAATGGTATCCACTGTCTACTTTGGTTGCAAATTTTGAAATGGAATCTTTTAAGTTTAAAATGAAGCATGGGCAGCCAAATACTTTAAATTATGAGATCAGTGGTTTGATTTTATACAGAATTTCATAAGCAGTCTTTTCATGCCTGGGGTTTATTAAAACTCTGTTCTGGACATAGCAAGCAGTGTTTACTGCCTCTGCCCAGAAAGTTAAAGGCAAACCTGAATCTGCAAGCATGGTCCTGGCTGCTTCAATCAGAGTTCTATTCTTTCTTTCAACTACCCCATTCTGCTCTGGTGTTCTTGGAATGCTATACTGCCTTACAATTCCTTTTGACACACAGAAGGCATCCAACTCCTTATTTTTGAATTCTGTGCCATTGTCACTTCTAAAGACTTTTACTGGCAAGTCAAACTGCTTTTCAACCTGTGTAACAAAGTCTTGCAATATGCCTTGCTTGCAGCCATCATTGCACAATCACAAACATGCTCTTTCTCATCAGCCACCTTCTCTTCCTTTTCACCATGTTTCTTTTCTTCTTCTTCTTCTTCAGACCAGGGGTCGGCCAGTGGTTCCAACAGAGTTTCAAATTTTTCTTCCAATAGTATTTCATCAGCCACAGCATTAACTACTCGGTAAAACCGACACCCTCATAATATGTCTAACACTCTCATATATTTTAGAATGTCCCAATATGTCTTATATTACACCCCGTATGTGAAAACTGAGCCCGAATTATGTTATATTATTTAAATAAATGAAAAACAAGAAAATATTAGTTGAGGCGGGCCACGTGAACCCACCCCAACCTCTTACGCGGGCGGTATCAAGGTTGGAAACGGACTCCGCTGGTTTCTTTAGTTCAAGCGGGCCGCGTAAGCTTAAGCTTACATTGACGCGGGCCGCTAGAGATCATCAAACGCGGAGACATCCTGAGCTGACACGTGTCGACATCGTGGCGAGTCTAGTAGCTGACCCAGCTAAGCTATAGTGTTGACCAGGGTTGACGCGGGTCGCGTAAACCTTGTCTGTGTTTTACGCGGGCCGCGAGAGGACTAGAATCAGGAACTATAAATAGATGGCATCGGATCTTAATTCAGTTCGCTCACAATTTCATTCTCAATCTCACTTTCTGAATTAGAGGCATTATAGTCGGGTATTATACCCCTAATTAGCGAGGTTCTGCTCCGTTGTAAGTATTATAACCCTAGTTTCGTAATAGTTACGCTACCCGATTGATTTAGGGTTCCGTAACAACTGTCGTGGTTCTGCCCGACGTAGTTGTTGGAATACCGTCTCGGGGAGGGTATCATTAATATTTTCAAAGGGTTATGATACTAACCAATGTACATTTGTATAAATTATAGATTATATCTAGGAAACCCTTACGAGAAGCCTAAGATAGCAATGTGAGTTTATCCTCTTTTTGTTAAACTTTTTGGTAATGTTTTACCAAACCTTAAATGTTTTACTATGAAATTTAGCAGTGATTGAGTCTTTGTAGTTCTTCAATTACTGCCAATATGTTGGGGTTTTGTATACAAAATTTGTACTACTTGCGAGTAGTAAGTCGGGATGACAATACGTTACCATTGGACAATGAGTTAGCCAATGGGTAATATGACCCACAAGTCAGTGGATTGACAGTACTAAATGGAGTAATTGTGTAGACATAAACAATGTGATCGCCCTCAATACTGTGCACTGTGACTTTTTATTTAAACTTGATTAAACTGGGATTCACTCACCAGTATTTCCCACTGACAAATGTTTTTAAAACGCGTTTCAGGTAATAAAATGTGAAAGCCAAATAGAAGACAGCTGGACAGCACTGAAGGCTTGAAAAAGTGGCAATAAAGTTACCTAAAACAAAATAGATGTTTTTATTAAATAAAATAGGATTTATTCCTATAAAAACGTGTGTACTATGAACTTGGGTTTTATCCCATTTATTTAAAGTTATGAAAATGGTGGTATTTTACTCTGATTAAATATTTCCTAACTACGGTCCTAATGAAAATTTCCGCTGCCAAATTAGACAAATACTACGATACCACTGAAACTGGCTCGCGGCCGCCCGTTCCCGGGAATCAGGGATCGGGGGTTGCGACAGAAGGTGCTCTCCTCAGCAACTTTGTCCACTGTTTCTTCATTTGACTGCCCTTCACCAGTTTCCAGCCTTTCTTGAATAGTCTCCAATGCTACAAAACAAAAGTCATCACTAGAAACATCATTTTTAGCAAGGAGTGCAAAATTTTCATCACCTAGCTCATCAAGTAAGCTACTCCAGTCAACAAAGTCTTGGGTGAAAAAGCTCTGCTGATCTGGTTGAACCACTGCTGGTGTAACTTATTATGGTGCAGCTGGTTGTACTTGAACCTGAGGAGCTGGGGCCTGGACATACTGTATATGAGGAACAGTGGTTTGGACGTAATGCACAGGAACAGGGGTTGCAGGATGTGCATAGTGAGCAGTGTTTACATGGGCTGCAGAGGCATATTGGGTATAATGCACAGTGTTTTGAGTAGGTTGAGGTTTAGAGCTAGGATGTGTGATTATAGGTCTTTTGTTTTGACTCCTACACTCTCTGGATAAGTGTCCTAACCTATTACAATTGTAGCATTTGATTTTTGATTTATCCAACCCTACTTTTAAGTTCCCATGCAAACCTGGAAACTTTCTCCCTATCCTTTTGTAAAACTTGCTTGTCCTAACACTCAACAAAGCAAGTTGGTGCAAAATATCCATCTCTTCTAAATCAGTTGGATCAAAATGTTGTAAATCATTGAGTTCAAAAGAGAGATTATCAGAGTTCTGGTTTTCACTACTAGCTGTGAAAGCATAGTTACTAGGGTAAGAATCAGAGTTATTGAAAGCTCCACCAGTAGTTATGTCAATAAAATGATCATAACTCTGATCCTTCCCACTACCAGACTCCTCCTGGCCCAAAAGAGCTTTGCTGCCAAATGAATAGTCATCTGCAACCTTTCCAGACTCTTGTAGCTTCTTTTTCTGGTTCAACTCCCTTTCATAGGTCAGGAGTCTACCATGAAGCTGGGTTAGGGTCAGATCTTTAAACCCAACAGAATTCCTTGTTACAAAAGCAATTGTGTCCCATTTTTCAGGAAGTGACCTAAAAAACCTGCTATTTTGTGTAGCATTAGCAAATTCAACTTTAACAAGTTTTAGTTCACTCATGAGACAGCTAAATCGCTCAAACTGTTGTGTTAATGTTTCACCCTTAATGTGACAAAATGTTTCATACTCTTGGTTCAAAATTTCTCTATTGTTTTCAATTACTTCTTCGGTACCACCAAATTGTTCCTTAAGTGTATCCCACAATTCCTTGGCACTGTTACAGTGTAACAGCCCAGCATAGATCTCATTTGGTAGTGCGGATGCAACGATGCTAAATGCCTTGGCATCCAGTTCAATTTTCTGATAATCCTGGTCCGTATAGTTCTCAATTTTCTTAGGAACCATGACCTTTAGATCCTCAGCACTTGGCGCCATTGGAACATGTGGTCCAAAGACAGCCGACCTCCAACATCCGGTATTCTGTTGAGCTAGGATGTGACTCATCCTTCGCTCCCAGATGTTGTATTCATTTCGTTTCAACATGGGTGGTTTGAAGAGTGAACCGATGCTATTGTTAACATCTTGTGATTGTGACATCATCCTAGTTGTTTTACAATTATTGATTAATCAACTTTGCTAGTGATTAAACCTTACTCTGTTTTTCAACAAAACGAACAATTAAAAGTATCAACGATTATGAGCTGAACTTTTACGTCAAAATGATTGTTAGATCAAGTTTGACGGTCCTCGCTCTGATACCAATTGTTAGGATCTGAGTTTCTTATGAATGTTGTTTGTTTAACAAAAGAAAAGATGAATGATTAAACAATCGCAGCGGAATGAGATGAATAAACTTTCAACAACAATCAAAGAGAGAATTGTTTTAAGCAAACATATTTACATGGAATCGAATGATTGTATTTATTACAAACTTCAAATTACAATGCATGCATGCAATACAATCTCCCCCTCAGCCTGAGCTCACAGATGATTTGTTCGTACAGGAATGACAAGTGTTGAAGAGAGCTAATAGCAGTACAGATCACTGTTCTATTTATAGTTCTAAACAAACCACTGTGGCATCTTTGCTGACGTCACCAATGATAGTGACATCTAACCTCCTAACAACCTCAAACTACTGACCTATACAAACACTGATTACATAACACAAGAAGGAAAGTAAACAAGTGATTCTTCATTCCACTGCTTTAGCCCTAGTAGTGCTTTAGTCTTCAGTAGTACTTGAGTCAAGACAGTAGATTGAACAAGCAGCACTTTGTCTTCAACAGTCTTTAGAGCACATCAGTTGTTGTGGACCAGCAGTTGTTGTAGGAGATCAGTACTTAGAGGTCAGCAGTAGTTAGGGCCACAATCAAGGGGAAAGATAGAGTGCAAACATCTGATTATTCTGGATCTACTGCCCTGATCCAGTTTTGGCTTTACATCAGCAGTTCCTTTATAGGGTTCAATCCCAACACAATCCGATCGGACGACAGTCCGTTTGGGTGACTGGATCGTTTTGAAATTCGTTAAGTTTGAAAAGTTTGCGGTTTGATCGAGACGGTATGACAACGTGTTAGACAACAGGAACTCCACCAAGACCCAAGTTATCTGATCGAACAGGAATCACCCTAGTCTGACTAGTTAACTGTTCTCGACGGTTGTTCATGTTCAACCTGCTAAGTCGGTCATCTTGTTGATAGAAATCAGATCTCAGACTGACATTTCACTAGAGAATGAGTAGAAGGCCTGAACGAGTTCCGATTCTATCGGTTTTGAGTGCATTGAGTGTAAAAGAATGAGAAAAGTTAGGAAAATCTCTTTCAACTCTTTTAATCCCTTGAAATTGTTTAGATTATTGCGAAATCAGTGTTTAAACATGTTGAAATCCTTTAGATCTGAGTTATTCTTCGTGGAATGAGGCCAAAACTTGAAGTTCATAAGAACTCCATGATGACATCACCCTAGAACACCTTAAATCCGCTGATTTCACGGTTAAAAGTTAAGATTCAAAGGTGAAAATGATGAAGAAGTGAGTATATATCATAGAAGTACAAGATTTGAGGTAGAAACTTACAAGAATCGGGAGAAATCGAGAGGAAAGAAGGCTTGAGCGAGCTGGTCGGAGTGGGAGCTGTCACATCACTGTTTGTGATGTGACAGGGGGTATTTATAGGGTTTCCAAAAGAAGAAAGTGGAGCAGGTGTCAGATCGGATAGCACTTCGATCGGTTGGCCATCCGATCGGATGGTCATCCGTTTGGATGACCATTCGATCGAATGGTCATTCGATCGAAGTGGTCCGGCGTGTTGGTTTTCGTGTTTTCGTTTCGCGTGTTG
The DNA here is from genome assembly GCA_030545235.1 of Helianthus tuberosus. Taxonomy (NCBI): domain Eukaryota; kingdom Viridiplantae; phylum Streptophyta; class Magnoliopsida; order Asterales; family Asteraceae; genus Helianthus; species Helianthus tuberosus. Next base: position 9,798 of record JARYGA010043909.1, read on the forward strand.
AGCGTTGCGATGCGTTTAAGCGAGTGTCGATTAAGCGATGCGATAGATTATTAATAGTCACACTAATACTTTATCTAACATACAATCAACATAAACAACTTGCGTTTAGCGTTTGCGATTAGATTAATCACCACAAAACATATATTATAAACATGCACAAGTAACATATAAATAGCACACACACGTAAAACAATATCCATAACCTGTAATTCAAGTTGCGAACGCGATCGCGATCGCGATGCGATTAGCGATAAAGCGATAAATAGATTGGCGATTAAACTGCGATTAATAATAAATACTCCACATAATACGACTAAAGCAAACAAATAATAGGATTCGATTACAAGTCAATGAAGTAAAATCAATAGTTGAGCAAGGAGTGACAGATCGCAATTAGCAATCTTTTCTTCCTTTGACTTGACTTTGACTTGTATTTTGACTTTCGAAACACGGGGTGTTACAGATGGTGTACGGTGGCAAGTGACGGTTACGGTGGTGAGGAGTGGATCGGTGGATGAACCGGATTTGAGTGGGTCGGGTTCAGTTGAAGATGTGGATGTTAAGATGGTTGGTGGTGGGGGTAATTTGGATCAGAATAGCATGGAAGATTTAGATTAGGGTTTGGATTAGTTTTTTTTTTTCTTTTTTGATCTTGAAAGGGGAAAGTTATATGGTAGGTTTCTGACTCCACCGTTAAGTAAATTTAATTATAATAATTCACACTAAAAGCTGCATGGTGGAGCTGGTAAATACGATTTTGAACAACATATCAATCATGGGCTCGATCCTTATTCCTTCCAACTATTTTTCTTTTTTTTCTTTTTTCCTTCTTTTTTCCTTTCCTTATAATTTATTCAACTAAATTGCTTTTCTCAGATTCGTATACTGCTCATTCAGTCATAGGCTCGATCCCTACTCCTTCCAGATATTTCTCTTTTTTATTTTTTCCTTTCCTTATAATTTCAACTAAATTGCTTTTCTCAGATTCATATACTGCGTCATTCAGGAATAATAATGTTTTCTATATATCTTTGTTTACGTGCATCATGCTCTTTAGCCACCTACATAGTCTAACCCCTAAGCTTTCAGGCAATGCCGTATATTTGTGTGTTTTAATGTTTTATGCACATGGTTAAAAGATTTGTATTATACACCTTTAAGTAATTGTCTTTTAGTCATTGTGTTTTACGAATTATGTGTAGCGTATTATGTCTCACGCATTGTGTTTTACGAATTATGTGTAGTGCAATGCGTCTTACGCATTGTGTTTTACACTTCGTGTGTGACTGCACGGTTCAACCCGCCGTGCGCCGCCGCAATGCGCGGCGGGCAAGATACTAGTTATTCTTATTCTTATAAATCATTATGTAATTATATTTTTATGTAAGGAAATTAGGAGTGAGATTTTTTTTAAATACCTAGGCCTGTAAACGAACCGAACGAACATGAACATAGGCATGTTCGTGTTTGTTCATTTAACTTTAACCGAACATGAACACGAACACAAACATGTAATCGAACACATTTTTTTCATGTTTGTTCATTAAGAAATCGGGCATGTTCGTGTTCGTTTATGTTCGTTCGAAAGCCTAAACGAACAGTTCACGAACACAAACGAACATAAACATACATAAATTAACATGATTGAACAAACATAAACAAACAAAAATGAACGTGATTGAACAAATATAAATAAACACAATTTAACATTAGTGAATACAAACAAACAAGTCTAATATATTACAGATTATCCGAAAACATATCTAAATTTGGGTTCATAGATGCTAAAATTAAGTAGGTTTTTATATAAATATTAACTAAGTGATCAGTTACGATCTAAGAAAAAGTTTAAAATTTCATCTTTTTACTAGAAAACTTAATTACTAATTAGTTATATTTATATAAGTAGTTAGAGAAGCTAATATTCATTTAAATATAACTATTTATGTATTTACTAAAATTTAAACGAACGTTCACGAACATTAATGAACGAACACGAGGTGTGTTCATGTTCGTTCATTTAATTAAACGAACAAAATTTTGTGTTCGTGTTCGTTCGTTTATTAAATAAACGAACATAAACGAACTTCCCGCCGAACAAGTTCACGAACAGTTCATGAACGTTCGGTTCGTTTACAGGCCTATAAATACCCATTTTGGTAAATACTTTTCAAATCACCTATTTTGGTAAATAAGTTTTCCACCGACACCTATTTGGGCAAAAACTCTAAATAAACGGGTAAGTAAAAAGACAAAATTACCCTTGTGTAATATGATTTAACAAAAAAAAAAACTAATTGGGTTTGGACTAAAGGACATAACATGCAGGATTTTGAAACGTTAATTACAAAACTCGTCAATTTTCGTGCCAAAGGACACCGCCTGAAAACATGATGTTAAGATAAAGGACAAAATGTGTAATTTTCCCGGTTTCAAATGAAAGAACATAAATAAACACGAACATGTCCATCTTCTTAACTAACGGAATACACAAAAAAGTTTGTTTGATTATATGTTCAAGTTCAGTTAAAACTAAATGACAAACACAAACATGCTCTTTCCGTATCTGTTCAGTTTATTTTGGTTGGTTATTATTTAATTTATATAATTGGTGTAACACCCCAAAAATTTCCGTCCAACTATGTGATGACACGTGTCCCAAATCTCCAACTAATCCCGACTATGTGGAAGGAGAGGGACCCACACTGAATATATATATGTGTGTATATATATATATATATATAGAGAGAGAGAGGTCGGTTAACGTACAAAATGCCTTAACGTACGACGTGTACGCGAGGAATTATCAACATGCGAATTTGGGATTATTGAACATCATGCGATTTGGTTTATTTTTATAACATGCAAAAATGGTTTTTATATAAACACGCGAGTTATAGATTTTTTTTGAACATGCGAACTTCTGATTTTTCAACATGCAATTTCTTGTTATAACGTGCGATTTGCCATCGCGTACGCGTCATACGTTAAGGCATACTATACGACATACTTTGTCTATATAATTATATATATTGACATAGGGGAAGGTTCTATGCAGAACACAAAATATTGCGAGAACACGCAGAACACAATGAATCACCTATTTTTTCAATCATAAAAGTAAATGAAAATGTTGCAAATGTAAGATTTATTGTTTCTTACACTAGAATTCAAAACAAAATATGGAAAATTTTCATTTTTTCTATAACCTACACATATCTACAGGGGCGGATCTAGGGGTGTTTTGGGGGTTCCTGGGAACCCCCTTAGTTTGGAAAAAAAAATGAAAAAATAGTGAAAATTTTGTATGATTTAAAAAAAATTGTAAGAATTAGTGAAAATCTATCAAAAGAAACCTGGTGGGAAAAATTCCTGGATCCGTCACTGCATATGTAGGTTATGTGTAGGTTAAATTACCAACATGCATGTAAGCTACGTGTAGGTAAAAAAAATATGGTTTTTATGTATATATAATACACATATGAATGTAAGAAACATAAAATTTAAAAAAACATGAAACTTAAATCCCAAAATTTAGTGTTTTAGAGTTGTTCTTTTTGTTCTTGCAATAGTTAGTGTTCTGTAATGATCCTCATCCTATTGACATATGTCCCGAATCTCCAACTAATCCTAACTATGTGGAAGGAGAGGGACCAATATTTCATATTTAAAGTTGAATATAAACTGAGGGGTTAAATATGCCATTAAGGCAAAATCCATGGTATGCTAAGGATCCTTACGGACCGTATGATTATACCCTTGTGGTCAACATTGTGTTATAAAATAACCTACGATTATTAATACAACTAAAACAAACAAATAATAGGATTCGATTAACATGCGATTAAACTGCGATTAAATAGATTGGCGATTAACATGCGATTAAACTGCGATTATTAATAAATACTCCACATAATACAACTAAAACAAACAAATAATAGGATTCGATTACAAGTAAATGAAGTAAAATCAATAGTTGAGCAAGGAGTGACAGATCACAATTAGCAATCTTTTATTCCTTTGACTTGACTTTGACTTGTATTTTGACTTTCGAAACACGGGGTGTTACAGCCTCCCCCTCTTAAGGGAATTTCATCCTGAAATTAAGGCGCAAGCGTAACAAATAGCTGAGGGTACTTCGCCTTCATTTCACTTTCGAGTTCCCAGGTGAACTCGGCGCGGCGTTTGCCTTCCCAGCGAACCTTCACAATGGGAATGTGCGAGCGCCTGAGCTTCTTGGTTTCTCGGTCCATGATCTCGACAGGCTTTTGCATGAAGTGTAATGTTTCGTCCACTTGTAGATCCTCAAATGGCACCTGTAAATCTTGCTCGGCTTGACACTTCCTGAGGTTCGAAACGTGGAAAGTCGGGTGGATGTTGCTAAGTTCCTCCGGTAGTTCGAGTCTGTAAGCCACTTTGTCGATCCTTTCCAGAATCTTAAAGGGTCCAACATATCGAGGCGTGAGCTTTCCTTTCTTGTCGAATCTGATCATCCCCTTCCAAGGTGATACCTTTAGGAGTACGTGATTGCCAACGTCAAATTCAAGAGGCTTGCGGCGTCTATCGGCGTAACTTTTCTGACGACTCCGAGCTTTCAGCAGATTGTCTTGAATTTGGAGGATTTTGTCAGTCGTTTCTTGCAACAGCTCAGGACCGGTGATCTGTGCGTCTCCGATCTCGTGCCATACAATAGGCGATCGACATTTTCTTCTGTATAATGCCTCAAACGATGCCATTTGAATGCTAGAATGATAACTGTTATTGTACGAGAATTTGACGAAAGGCAAGTGTGCGTCCCAATTACCACCAAAATCTATGACACACGAGCGAAGCATGTCTTCAAGGGTATGAATCATTCTCTCAGTCTGACCGTCGGTTTGGGGATGGAAAGCGGTACTTAGATTAAGAGTAGTACCGAGAGCAGATTGAAACATTTCCCAAAGACGTGAGGTAAACCGACCATCGCGGTCAGAGATGATATCACGAGGCGTCCCGTGTCGATAGATGATTTCGTCGGTGTAGATCCGTGCTAATCGTTCTACCTTAAAGTCTTCTCGTATCGGCAGAAAATGAGCAGATTTAGTAAGTCAGTCAACAATAACCCAGATGCTATCGTGACCTGATGGCGTGCGCGGAAGTTTCGTTATGAAGTCCATAGCTATACTCTCCCATTTCCACGCAGGGATCTCGGGTTGGACGAGTAAGCCAGAGGGTGTTTGTTTCTCGGCCTTGACTTTCGAACAAGTCAGGCACTTCGAAACATAGATAACGATATCCTTCTTCATGCCCGGCCACCAGTTCTTGTAGCGAAGGTCCAGGTACATTTTATCGGCACCGAGATGAATAGAATATCGAGACTTGTGGGCTTCGTCTTGCAGAATTTTTCGTAAGTTGGTGCGCTTGGGAGTTGGGGATCCAAATTTGGTCTAGATAATGGAATATCCCATTCGATTTATTCTCGAATTGCTCACCATCGTTGATGATCCTTTCCTTCTTCAAAGTGCGGTCGGTAAAACAAGCATGTTGGGCGTCGCGAATAAGAGCTTCCAGATTGTACAAGGCTTGAACATTACGAACGCTGTACAAATAGCTTCGTCTGCTGAGAGCGTCGGCAACGACATTTGCTTTGCCAGAATGATAACGAATCTCACAGTCGTAATTGTTGAGAAGTTCCACCCATCGGCGTTGGCGCATATTCAGTTCCTTTTGGCTTAAGATATGTTGTAGGCTCTTATGATCTGTGAAGATCGTACACTTGGTACCGTAAAGGTAGTGTCGCCAAATCTTTAACGCAAAAACAACTGCACCAAGCTCGAAATCGTGGGTTGTATAGTTCTTCTCGTGGATCTTGAGCTGACGAGATGTCACACCCCGATATTTCCACGTATTACTGGTGGGCCCGGTGGGGAGTATCGTGATGTAGTTGATATCATCATAGTCAAATAATCACAGTTCAATGCACAACGGAAGTCTAAAGTAATAATAATACAAACCGATTCGAAAGTATAATAAAGTATTACACAACGGTTGTACATGGATCCACAGGCGGATCTTAAAACAGAAATATAGACATTGTACAACAGACTTTAGACACCTAGAACTTACAAGATTCCTTATTAACGCCCGGAGCTCCCAGCCAATTACGTACAGTACCTGCCACTTAACCTTTTTGGAAAATACGTCAGTTTACACTGGTAAATACAATTAACTGACTCTTTTGAAAAGTGTTTGTGAAAATTGATTTAAATGCACAAGGCACAAATATTCTTTTATAACTTGGGACCATTATTTAAAAATAATCTTGTATACAGATTTATATGTTTGTCGTCCGTCATGGCCGGTTAGAAGAGCCGGACAAGATTAACTGACACACCACTGGTATAATGCCCACAAGGAAACTCCTTATTGCGGGATACCTTTTATACATATGCAACTGTCAGGTGTATGCCTACACCCCGTGCTTAAGTCGTGGCCATTTCAATGAATGAGCCGAGAATATCCAGGACACGGTCATTAACCCCCCAAAGGCCATATACCAAACAAAACAGATTAAAACGGGTTATGCAAATATATTAATCACAATCCGATTTAAATAACCACATACCCGACCAAGCGGTATTGTAATACCGTATCCCAAGCCCGTATAGCGGAAAATAAGTTAAAAGTATTTACCTGAGTAAAAATGTAATTTTATTCTCAGCCGTATATTCAAATCAGCAAGCACAAGTACCTCTACTGGGGCTCTCAATCTGGAACAAAGGTTTTTTATTAACCTATTAGATTCCTAACGGGTCTTATTTAAGTTGTAACTTAGACCGGTTAGTTTTAAGGAAAGGTTTACGGTTCGAAACGCTAGATTAAGCGAAGACCGGATTAGAATGTGATTTAGACTCGACAAGTATGGAGACTTGTATAATATGGGTAAACTAAACACATTCTGAATTTTTAAGTGAAAATGATAAGGTTTGACCCGTTTCGGTTAATTTATGCAAACTAGTTACATAAACCGTACCGAATGCGAAAAATGTATAACGGGTAACCAAATGAGTCATGAAGATGTTCCACAAGTTAATATGCCTTAAATATGTTGTGATATCAGTAGGATATCTTCCATTATGCCCAAAACGAGTTTAAAACCAATCTAAGCCCCGTAGGGGTATTTTGGTCATTTTAAAGGTTATAAAAGAGGTTAAATGACAATCTGAGGTTCTGGTAAAAAATGATCAGTAAAAATATTTATTTTAGTAGGTTATATCAGTAAGATATCATATATATGTGAAATTTATCATTTATGACCAAACTATGCACCGTAGGGGCATTTCGGTCATTTCATATAGGCTTTAAGGGTCAAATTTGGGAATCTGAGTTTAAAACCTTTACTTACTGTTAAAGTATAAAAATTTGTTCATAATATCAGTAGGTAACAAGCCTTAGGCGCCAAATATAGTTTTAAACCATACTATGCGCCTAAATCGCATAAAAGTCGGTATTTGACGATATTCGGGTTGATTAAGGAAATCTGAGATTTTGATTAGCCTTTACTGTTTAAAATAACTTATTTAATATATAAAATCAGTAGAAAAAGGTTTGGTATGTAAAGGATGCGTAAAACTCATTTTATTAGTGAAAAGGGCATTATCGTCAATTACCGAGTCTATACGAGAACCCTATGTTATGATCAGTTTAAAAATAAATAAAAATCTTCAAAAATCTCAAAATATTATATTACATCAGTGGGTAAAAGGTTTGGTGTCAAAATTTGAGTTTAAATAGGTTTTATGCTGAAAATGTCGTTTAATTAATAAAAAGGCTTTAATTTACGATATTGAGCATAACTCCCATTTTAGACCACGAACTGATGTGAAATTTTAAGGACATGTTTATAAATCAGTAACAAAGGTTTTTGTCCTCTTGCATTTTCAAAAATCTCGTTTTAATATTAAAAGGGCATAATAGTCAACTTTAAGCATATACGGAAACATGCGATGAACTAGGATTACTATGGAACCAAGTTGTATAACCTCAGAGGGTTATACTAACCTATAACATGGTCCAAAAGGAATCCTAAGGCATATCTAAACTAAGCTAAATTGGGTCAGAACTGAAAGTCAAAGCAAAAGTCAAATTTTGCAACTTTCGGTTCCGAACAGAGCCTAAACTCAGAATTTGTCGAGTTGACATGCCTAGACATGTTCAATTAATATTTACCAAGTTTTTAAAGTGACAAAACTGATTTTATTTCCTTTACATCATTAGTTATGAATTTTGTTTAAAAATGACTCGTTTGACTTTTATTTTTATTATTTTGACCCGACAATTAACTAACCAAACATAGTAATTAGGAGGTGCCCTTTTGAGGGTTTAATACCCACCTAATTACGATCACGTAGCCATGTTCGTTATGAACAATGGCTCGATCTCTTAAAGTCAAAGCGTTTATCGCAAACGCTTGACTTTTCGGCTTTAATCGCCAAACAATATTAACTAGTGACGAAAGGAAACTTACTGTAACACATGTGCCTCCACGGCCATCAAACAAATACCAAACCAATGAAATATTATATTTCATACTTGGGATTTGTAAAAAATATGTGTATCATTTGTACATATCAATTCTTGTTCAATTTCAAACTCTAAATCGCTTTCTGGAAGGTTATACGTGCACCGATGCGTAAATATAACCAGTTTAATGCAACGAACACTCCGGAATAGTGAAATAGGCTTAACATACCTTAAATAACCTCTACATAACTTAGAAATAAGTTTTGGAAGGTTTGGTATGCCGAAATCAAGTTAATTCGCTTACAGGGACTAAATATGACAAACTGCGAAAGTATGTCAATTTGAACTGTAACGAACATTCCGGAACATGACCATAAGTTAAACACACCATAAATATCCTTTACATAGCTTAGAAATAGGCTTTAAGGGGTTCGGTGTGCTAAAATAAACTTTTGGGTCATTCAGGGACTAAAAGTGTCAAAAAGTGCACAAGTTTGCATTTTCGCGCATAACTTACGTTCTGAATACATCCGGACATCCAAAAATTTATGTAAGCATGAATATATTATGCTTTAGTGTTTGGCTTGCCAAAAATCCATTCGTTGCGTCATTTGGATCGTTTTTCGCGCTTATGCGCATTTCGTCGTAATTAAGCGAACATCGCGTTCGTACGACCAAACGAACCAACATCCGGCATATTTTTGAGCATGTTTCATGTCCACAATGTTTAGGCATCATTTTAGGGCCTTAAAGTTGGCTTTACGGGCCTTAGAAGTGCCGGAAATGGGCTTAAACACGTGCAGGGACTGAAACTGACATTTCTGAAACTTTGTTCTGATCTGTGACTCCTAGGCGGCCTGCCTCAGGATCTTAACATCCTCAGGCGGCCCGCGTCAGACCTTCTGACCAGATTAAATGTTTCTAACAGCAGATTGCAGCTGTTTGATCCACCACCACACATTCTCATTTGTCTAGTCAGCTGATAAGAACCATTTTCTAGTCACCATAAGGTTCCAACACTTGTACGGTTACGATTAAGGCACGTTTTCCATGAAACGATCTTAACGGTGGACCGAATACTATAAATACCCCACCCCCCATGCTTCAAAATTACAAGAATTCTGATTTGAGAAGCTCTAAGTTGAAACCATTGTTTCATACCTGAGCTACTTGGATCGGGATTAGCATTCGGGGACCCTTCGTAAGTATTCTTTCGTTCTTTTCCTTATTTTATTGCTTTTCGAGTCAGAAAGTCAAACTTTGTTTGACTTTCAGCGTTGACCAGCTTATGGTCAATGCGAAGTTCGTTTGAACTTCGCAACGGGATTGTAATCACGATGGTTATAGTCCCTTGGGACTATGCCTACTGATTACCACGTTGTCTAGGGTCGTAGGGTAAGCGATCTAATAAATCGCTTATACCTCGAACCCGACCCATTTGGTCGATCATTAGGATCCGACCAAATACATTAGGTGACCATAGTAGGTAGGGAATAACCTTCCGAGGTTATACCCTATGGTCGCTTCGTTTAAGTAGTTGTATGATAGGTAGTTTATATGCCTTAGGTAAATTACCAGAATACCCTTTTCATGTATAATTGGTAATTAAGCATATGTAACCTAAACTTTTGTCACATAACTGATTATGTAACATGTTTAGGCATATAACACTTGTCATAGGACTAGTTAGACGGTCTGAACGCGTTTCACGCGCACGACGCGTTAAAGTAGCATAAGTTACCTTAATGGGTCGCGATGGGTCGAAAGCACTTAGGTTAGTCTCAATGTAGTATGTAGGCCTTGTTAAACCATATCATATGAGTTCCAATACTCATTTGGTTTACCAAGCCTCATCCTATCCGATCTCCCGATTTAAGTCCGGTTTATTTATATAGTTTTAGATTGCCGACTGATTCCGTGCTCTCTCTAGCTTTGTTTGGTTGTTGTTCAAGACCTCCAAGCATTCTCAGGCGAGTACATTATTCCCCTATTTTACTGCTTTCAATTGTTTTGGGGTGACTCATATGTGCTAAATGTTTTCGATGTTATAACGATGGTTTCAAAAACAATTAAGACGATTTATACAAAACTAATAACGATTTCAATAAAGTGAACAAACTTGTTGGTTGTAGTTACATAACAAACGACATTCATTAGCAATGATCAAGCCGGCCAGTATTAGGCTATGGTACCATAGGATCTGACAAGTCCCGTTATTTACTACACCCGTAGTTATGTGTGGGTGTTGTGGGTAGCGACTGAATCTGTAATTGTTAATTTACTCTTTGGTAAGGGTTTATTAATGCGAGTTGTTAATCTATCCTTTGGTAAGGGTTTATTAATGCGAATTGTTAATCTATCCTTTGGTAAGGGTTTATTAATGCGAGTCAAGAAGGTTTGAATGTTATTAGCGAGACGACCATTTAAGTAGTTTCACGACCTAAAACGAATTAAACGATTGGGTAAACGATAGGTTTTCACACGATGTTTTAACGATTGGGTAAACGATTGGCTTCAAAGCGATATACGATATTATTTTGGTTACATATTACATGGTTTACATTTGACACAAAAACACTTTTGACATTGGTTATACATATTACATGATTTACATTTGGGCATGAACATTACTTTGGTGGTTTGGTTTGGTTTGATTAAGTGATTAAGTAACAATGCGTGTGGAATATGATACAAGCATGGTGGATACGCCGCTGGTACTTCCTATATATAAGTGTTTGTATGGTATTACATATTGTAGCGTTATTTGAATCATTTCAGTTTGAGACATAGAACATTTTATACAAGTAACATACTTTTCACAAGACATTTATTTATAAACAACTTATCTTATACAAACTAATTTTACATGGTTATTCATTTAATCATGCATTATTCTCTTATTATACATATCACCTGAACTTATTATTTTTCAAATGATTTACAAAGACAAAGCAAATTACAAGGTTCATGACTAAACATTTTCTTAAACAGAAGTCATGAATCTTATTTTCACAAAACCTATGTACTCGCCAGCATTTCTTTGCTGACCTCGTTTTCACATATGTTTCAGGTATTGTTGAATGATATCGATTGATAAGATGCATGCTCACATAGGACTGGACAAGGCCTTAGTGACTCAATAACAATGATAGACTATGTTTAATTTGTGTATTTTAGATTTCCAGACGATGTAATTATTCAATGTTTAATAAAACGAAACATTTTTTGGTATCCATGGTTATGAAACATTAATTCTGTTGCAACACGCCCCGATGTTTCCGCCACGTTTGGTTGTCCTACGTGGTCGGGGTGTGACAGAAAAGATGGTATCAGAGCCAATGGTTATAGGGAATTAGGTTATTAGTAATGCTTTGACCTAGTCTATAACCTTCTTAGGACCCTAACGCGAGTTTACTTGCGTTTAGTCATAAAACAATACCGTCACCTATCCTTAGGCGACGATCACAACAAGAACATAAAATTCAAAACCGCTTTGAAAACTAATCATCTGTTCTAGGATGATTGATTACAAGGTTTTGAACCCTCTATTGTAAGGTTTTGAACCCTCTGTTATATGGTTTTGAACCCCTTTTAAATTTTCAAAATCTCGACAAGGTTTTGGGTTTTAAATAATGTGAACACGTGCAAACTGGAAGGGTGAATGCCTGTATTCTGGGTTTTCTGTCTAGGCAAGCACTTCGTATACATCTCATCAGACACGAGACCAGTTGTGCTTACCTGGGAATTTTTGGGATGAGTGTTCACTTATAGGCGAGCATGTCTTCGCGATACATTATTTTTGACCCATTTACTTTGATCAGTCACCGTCTCATTTGTTTGCCTTAGGTAACAAACAAATGATCGCAATCTTCATGCGTTATCATTCTGTTTTGATTGTCCAATAATCTTTCACCTGTTTCTCCCTATGCCTTTCTTTTTCTTCAAGAATGTCTCTTCATCACGATGACGCCCAGATATCTGAGCAAGCAGCCAAAATTCGCTCAGCGAATAGGCGAAGTAGTCCTGAAGACTGTTGAATTAGCTACTGCCATGTATCATCTCCAGGATGAAGCCACTCAAGAGTCACCAAGACAGGCAGGACCTAGTCAGGCGACAACACCATCAGCCAATAAACCAATCGAGGAATCAAAGACCATGGATAAACGATCCCCTAAGAAGTCAAAGAAGCGAAAGGCTTCTCAGAACTTCGCCATGGTCGCTCACAATGGTAAAGCAGTCCCCAACCAACCAGCTCAACCCCCTGCTAGGTGTGTATGGCTTTTCCTATGATACCTACATCAAGGAACTATGTACCTTACAAACTACTCTTGTGATTTCTCTCTTTCAAAATGATTGCTCATGATTCCCTCGAAAATTTTAAGTACTCGTTTCACTCTAAGAAACAAAGTACAGAAAATTAAGTGACATTATGAGTAATCGTGCTTTTCGCACATCTGTGCCTTTAAATCCTTGGTTAGATAACTAAGGGTATTTTCAAATCTCATACCCATTACGTTTTGATTTTTCAACATACACAGTACCAGTATTTCAAAACAATCTTCATGATCTCAAAACATTTCATATAGTTTGAAAACAATTTTTCTAGATGCATTGTCTATGTTATTTCAAAAACATTGGCCATGTTATCAAAACCAACCTTTCTAATTTCAAAATATTTCATATAGTCTGAAGACAATATTAACACAATACATTTTCTGATCAAGTGCATGATTTCGAAAAGCATCATTCATGTCTTTCAAAAACCTTATACATAATTTCAAAATTCATCTCGCATGATTTTAAAACATTTTTTAAATATATCTACCTAATACACCTACTTTATGATTTCAAAAAGTATTATATATAAGGTTTCAAAAACGTTAAATACATTTTTTTCTTAAAAGAACCCCATGCATAGTTTTCAAAAATATTTTCCTCATACATTGACTTAACCTTCAAAATTCTGCTTCATATGTCGCCTTGACATATCAAGCATCTCAACTTCATAAGCATTTTACATCATGTTTTGACCTAAGCACATCCAGTGCAAGGTTTCAAAACATCTTCAACTTCTAAAATTCATATGGGATCTTTTTATCTTTACAATTAGATCCTTGTGGATGATTATCGTTCAAATCAGAGTCCTTAATTGGATTCCTTATGTACCTTAATTCGAACACTTCGGTTCCTAGTAATCGAAATCGAATTTTCTTTTTGAATCTTTCTATCTTTATAGTTGGATTCTTGATAACGTTTAAAGTACCAAATGAAATCCACGGAATGGATTCCAAGTGTGCTTTAAATGCATGTACGCAATTTACAAGACAAATTAACGAACAATTTTGTGGTTATGTGATATGTGTTTATGTGTTCTCCTCTATGATTTTTGTGTGATCCGATTTTCAAATCCTCATAGAATCTTTCATGTTTTCATATGAGAGATTCATAGTAGGATATTCAAAAGGTACTACCTTAAATCCTTATGGGCTTCTACCTGGTAGTTAAGACCCTTGGGTTATATAGTACCACTCCATGATTCATAAGAGACCCTCTTAGTAGTCTAGTCAAAAAGATTGATTCACAATTTGGTTAGAGAACGACATCTAGTGATGTAGCTGAACAGACTCCTTGATAGTCTATTTAGATCATTTATTGATTTAATTTAAAGGACTCTATGGCGGTCTAGTCACACTCATCACCGGTTTGTTCATTTGGTTTTCCCCTACACACTATAAAATAGACTGTGTGAACTGTGCAAGGAATTGTCTGATTATGGACGCGTACATAATTATGAAATTTAGTGCACAGAAACCCAGTAAGATTTATTATGTGTAAGAGCCGATAGTGACAACAATAACGAAATGAGAACGATGTAATGGAGGTACGGTGGACGCACCAATGACGCTTCATATACTTGTATATAAGTATCCCTCTTACATTGCAATCATGATGTTATTAAAGGTTACTAGAAGTTCAGAACCCTAATCAATATTGTTCGATCTTTTCAACTTCATGTTTTCAAGCTCTCACAAGTTTCCTCTAAATAAATTTCGGGACGAAATTTCCTAAAGTAGGGGAGACTGTAACACCTGTGCCTCCACGGCTGTCACACCCCGACCACGTGGAACATACAAAACGTGGCGGAAACATCGGGGAGTGTTGTAACAGAATTAATGTTTCACAACCATGGAAATTAAAGTTTCGTTTTATTCAATATAAGTGTTACAATGTCTAAACAAACATGAAAATACAACATAATTAACTAATCTGCATCTTTTATTGTCACTAAGGCCCATGTCCGCCTAAGTGTAACTTGATCAATCCTATGCTTCATTTCCTGAAAAACACATGTGAAAATATGGTACGTCAGCATAAAAATGCCGGTGAGATACATAGGTTTTGTGAAAATAAGATTCATGACTTCTGTTTAAGAAAATGTTTAGTCATGAACCTTGTAATTTGCTTTGTTTTGTAAATCATTTGAAAATCGATAAGATCAGATGATATGTATAAATAATGTATGGTTAAATGAATAACCATGTAAAATGAGTTTGTATAAGATAAGTTGCTTGTAAAACAATGTATTGTGAAAAGTATGTTATTTGTATAAAATGTTATATGTCTCAAACTGAAATGATTCAAATAACGCTACGACATGTAATACCATACAAACACTTATATATAGGAAGTACCAGCGGCGTATCCACCATGCTTGTATCATATTACACACGCATCGTTACTTAATCACTTAATCAACCAAACCACCAAAGTAAAATGTTCATGTCTAATGTAAATCATGTAATGTAAAACAAAATGTGATATGTATGGCTAGTGAAAGCGCATCAACTAAACCATAGGTGAAATGCACAAGAACATAGTATTGAAGTAAAATGTAGTTTAAATCAACATTACGTCTTATGAAAATGCATGATCAATGTCAATCATGTTAAAATGTCTATGTCTAATGTCTATGTCAAAATGTCCTGTATGGCTAGCGAAATGTGTCAACTAAACCATATGCACGAGAACATAGTATTGAAGTAAAACGTAGTTTAAATCAACATTATGTCTTGTGAAAATGCATGATCAAGGTCAATCATGTTAAAATGTCTATGTCTAAATGTCATGTATGGCTAGCGAAATGTCTCAACTAAACCATATGCACAAAAGCAAAGTATTGAAGTAAAACTGTGTTTAAATCAATATTATGTCTTGTGTAAATGCATGCTGTACTGATAATGAACATTTATGCGGTGTTGTTCCAATGCATACATCCAAGCCTTGCGACTGAGGTGATAAACCCTTAAACAAATTAAAGGTCTATCTGAGTAAATATCATCGAATTCGGTCATTCCTTTACTGTCCCCTTTCCCTGGGATGTCCGGAACGGGAGTTGTCAATTCCTATGGTACCACTACCTACTAACGAACGGCGTAGCTAATGTTAATGAATGTATTGTCCCATTTAACAAACCAAATGTCATACCAAAATGTAAGCATGTGATGAAATGAATCTGTACTAAGTATGCAACAAATGAACATACATAGCATGTGATGTGATGTGATGTAAAACAATGTACTAAGTATGAACTAAATGAACATACATAGCATAAAATGTCATGTAAAACGATGTACTAAGTATGCACGCTATATACATACATAGCATAAAATGTCAATGTAAAACGACGTACTATAATGTACTAATAAACATAGCAGGTATATGATATGAAAACAGGAAAGCATGAAAGTAACAAGTAGGCACATGTATTCCACCCCAAAACAGTTTGGAAAACAGTAAAAGAGGGGTCTATGTACTCACTTGAGAATGCTCAGTAGTCCTTGAGTAACAACCAAACAATGCTAGAGATCACGGAAATCAAACGGCACCTAATATAGGTAACTATGTTAATTAACCGGACCTAAATCGGAAGACTGGGTAGCATTAGGGTTTGTAAACCAAATGAGTGTAGGAACTCATATGATATGGTTTAACAAAGCCTACATACTAAATGAAACTTAACCTAAGTGTCTACGACCCATTACGACCCGTTTAGGTAACTTATGCTACTTTAACGCGTCGTTCGCGTAAAACGCGTTCGGAACGCCTAACCAGCCCTATGACAAGTGTTATATGCCTAAACATGTTACATAATCAGTTATGTGTCAAAAGTTTAGGTTACATATGCTAAATTACCAATTATACATGAAAAGGGTATTCTGGTAATTTACCTAAGGCATATAAACTACCTATCATACAACTACTTAAACGATGTGACCATAGGGTGTAACCTCGGAAGGTTATTCCCTACCTACTATGGTCACCTAATGTGTTTGGTCGGATCCTAATGATCGACCAAATGGGTCGAGTTCGAAGGTATAGGCGATTTATCAGATCGCCTACCCTACGACTCTAGACAACGTGGTAATCAGTGGGCATAGTCCCAAGGGACTACGACCAACGTGATTACACTCACGTTGCGAAGTTCAAACGAACTTCGCATTGACCATTACTGGTCAACGCTGAAAGTCAAACAAAGTTTGACTTTCTGACTCGAAAAGCAGTAAAATAAGGAAAAGAACGAAAGAATACTTACCCAGGGTCCCCGAATGCTAATCCCGACTCAAGAACTCAGGTATGAAACAATGGTTTCAACTTAGAGCTCTCAAAATCAGAATTCTTGTGAGTTTTAAAGCAATGGGGGGTGGGGTATTTATAGTATTCGGTCCACCGTTGAGATCGTTTCTTGGAAAAGGGGAAACGATCAAGGCCGTACATGTGTTGGAACCTCATGGTGGCTTAAAATGGTTCTTATCTTCATGACTAAGCATTTTAGAACATGTGGTTGAGGTTTAATCAGTTGCAAGTTGCAAAAACAACATTGAATCTGGTCTGATACTCGGATGCGGCCCGCTTCAGGATGTTCCAAACACAATGCGGGCCGCTTTGGCCTGTCTGATCAGCAAACTTGTTTCAGAAATGACAGTTTCAGTCCCTGCACGTGTTTAAGGCCTTTTCCGACACTTCTAAGGCCCGTAAAGCCAACTTTAAGGCCCTAAAATGTTGCCTAAACATTGGGGACATGAAACATGCTCAGAAATATGTCGGGTGATGGTTCGTTTGGTCGTACGAACGCGATGTTCGCTTAATTACGACGGAATGCGCATAAGCGCGAAAAACGAACCAAAAGACGTGACGAATGGATTTTTCTTATGCCGAACACTAAAATAAAATGTTTTAGTGCTTACATAAATTTTTGGATGTCCGGATGTATTCAGAACGTAAGTTATGCGCGAAAATGCAAACTTGTGCACTTTTTGACACTTTTAGTCCCTGAATGACCCAAAAGTTTATTTTAGCACACCGAACACCTCAAAGCCTATTTCTAAGCTATGTAAAGGATATTTGTGGTATGTTTAACTTATGGTCATGTTCCGGAAGGTCTGTTACAGTTCAAATTGGCATACTTTCGCAGTTTGTCAACTTTAGTCCCTGTAAGCGATTTAACTTGATTTTGCCATACCAAAGCCTTCAAAACTTATTTCTAAGTTAAGTAAAGGTTATTTAAGGTATGTTAAACCTATTTCACTTTTCCGGAGTGTTTGTTGCATTAAACTGGTTATATTTACGCATCAGTGCGCGTATAACCTTCCAGAAAGCGATTTAGAGTTTGGAATTGAACAAGAATTGATATGTGCAAATGATACACATATTTTTACAAATCCCAAGTATGAAATATAATATTTCATTGGTTTGGTACTTGTTTGATGGCCGTGAAGGCACAGGTGTTACAGTCTCCCCTACTTTAGGAAATTTCGTCCCGAAATTTATTTAGAGGAAACTTGTGAGAGCTTGAAAATATGAAGTTGAAAAGATCAAACAACATTGGTTAGGGTTCTGAACTTCTAGTAACCTTTAATAACATCATGATTGCAATGTAAGAGGGATACTTATATACAAGTATATGAAGCGTCATTGGTGCGTCCACCGTACCTCCATTACATCGTTCTCATTTCGTTATTGTTGTCACTATCGGCTCTTACACATAATAAATCTTACTGGGTTTACCGTGCACTGAATCTCATAATTATGTGCGCTTCCATAATTAGACAATTCCTTGCATAGTTCACACAGTTTATTTTATAATGTGTAGGGGAAAACCAAATGAACATTCCTGGGATGAGTGTGACTAGACCGCCATAGAGTCCCGTAGACTAAATCAATAAATGATCTAAATAGACTATCAAGGAGTCTGTCCAGCTTCATCACTA
Organism: Helianthus tuberosus; assembly: GCA_030545235.1. Taxonomy (NCBI): domain Eukaryota; kingdom Viridiplantae; phylum Streptophyta; class Magnoliopsida; order Asterales; family Asteraceae; genus Helianthus; species Helianthus tuberosus. The sequence continues at coordinate 28,568 of JARYGA010043909.1, forward strand.
GATGTCATTCTTTAACCAAATTGTGAATCAATCCTTTAGACTAGACCACTAAAAAGGGTCTGGAGTGGTACTATATAATCCAAGGGTCTTAACTATTACATAGAAGCCCATTAAGGATTTAAGGTAGTACCTTTGAATATCCTGCTACGAATCCCTCATATGAAGATATGAAAGATCCTGCGAGGATTTGGATAACGAATTATCCAGAGTATAAAAACACAAAAATACTTAAATGAAAACTCAAGATGCATAAACACATAGTCATATAACCACAAAGATTGTTTGTTAATTTGTCTTGTTACTTGCGTACATGCATTTAAAGCACACTAGGAATCCATTCAACGGATTTCATTTGGTACTTTAAACGTTATCAAGAATCTAACTATAAAGATAGAAAGATTATTGAAGAGAAAATTTGATTTCGATTATAAAGAACCGAAATATTCGAATTAAGGTACATAAGGAATCCAATTAAGGACTCTGAATTGAATGATGATCATCCACAAGGATCTAAATGTGAAGATAAAAAAGATCCCATATGGATTTTAGAAGTTGAAGATGTTTTGAAACCTTGCACTGGACGTGCTTAGATCAAAACATGATGTAAAAACACTTATGAAGTTGAGATGCTAGATATGTCAAGGCGACATATGAAGCAGAATTTGAAGGTTAAGTAAATGTACGAGGAAGATATTTTTGAAAACTGTGCATGGGGTTCTTTTAAGAAAAATATGTTTAGTGTTTTTGAAACCTTATATATAATACTTTTGATATCATAAAGTAGGTGTACTAGGTAGGTATATTTATAAAAATATTTTAAAATCATGCGAGATGAATTTTTGAAATTATGTATAAGGTTTTTGAAAATATGAATGATGCTTTTCGAAATCATGCACTTGATCAGAAAATGTATTGTGTTAATATTGTCTTCAGACTATATGAAATATTTTGAAATTAGAAAGGTTGGTTTTGATAACATGGCCAATGTTTTTGAAATAACATAGACAATGCATCTAGAAAAATTGTTTTCAAACTATATGAAATGTTTTGAGATCATGAAGATTGTTTTGAAATACTTGTACTGTGTATGTTGAAAAATCAAAACGTAATGGGTATGAGATTTGAAAATACCCTTAGTTATTTAACCAAGGATTCAAAGACACAGATGTGCGAAAAGCACGATTACTCATAATGTCACTTAATTTTCTGTACTTTGTTTCTTAGAGTGAAACGAGTACTTAAAATTTTCGAGGGAATCATGAGCAATCATTTGAAAGAGAGAAATCACAAGAGTAGTTTGTAAGGTACATAGTTCCTTGATGTAGGTATCAT